>CAJVPI010000071.1:0-61339 GCA_910592345.1 Paraglomus brasilianum
TTAATCTGCGGCCAATCGGAAATTAGTGATTATAGAGAGGTCAAATTACTAATAAAAATAATATGTACGTTACAGATCATGTGGTGATAGTGATTATAAACGATTTGTGACTATAAAGAGGTAAATTAACCAAGTTAAGGTCCGTTTCAAAAAATAACGTTCTTATATAGAGGTGTGACTATATAGGGTGTGACTGTAAGGAGGTCTGACTGTACTTACCGATATGTATCTTGGAATTTTGCGCTCCTTTATTAGTTACACCTATGATTGAACGCTAAAGGTATGCTTGCACTAACAAGGCAAGGAGCGTGTCTTGGTGGAGCGTATCTTGGTGTAGCGTGTCTTGATAGGTGTAAATAGAGCCCTTGGTTTGAAAGTTTGTTGTTTAAGGTCTGAGGGTATAGGGTATACAGTGAAAGTCGATATAACGGACTGCGTTTTAATCTGTAATATCGACGAGTCCGTAATATCGACTTGTGAGTTTTATATCAGATATTATTTAGTATTAGTAAACAAATTCCGTTCCAGAGAAAAAGTCTGTTCCACTTTCACTGTGTATACCTTCACAAATAAGGGTGGTCGGATATCACTATTGTTACCGTATAGTTCCGAAAATAAGCACCCCCTTTAACAATAAGAGGTTCACTACTTCGTGTATTGTGGTGTATATTTATCGATTATTATACATAGTATGTCACCCGTCTTTGTTTTCCAAACAAGACGCACTGTCTAAACTGGATGACGATTGTCCGTAAAGGGATGAGTGGTCTTGAATTAGATTGCGATAGATGATTTGTCCAATGAGTTGGCCCATCCTAAATTGGGCTAGATATATATTAATATTTCGAATTTACCATATCATTGTGCTTATTCACGAGAGAATACGGTATTTACGCACGCTCTTTCTATTTCTAGATTAATAGACTTGTCTTTTAAACGTTTCGTAAAATCGGCTAAGCCACTCCTTTATTTAGCAATCGTTTTACAGTCTTCAACGTTTGTTCAATCAGAGGATGTCGATTCTAATCTACTACCAATGATTCAATTTCAGATCTATGAGTGTACTCGGAGAAGCTCTCGAGCGGGGAATTGAACTGAAACCCTGTCTCCTGCGTGACAGGAGAGGATACTAAGAAACTATGACCACAAAGTTAACAATAAACAATGAATATCTTTTGTTATGCATGATTACAATAAGACATATCAATACATTTGAAGACATAATAATGCCGTATAGTTCCGAAAATAAGCATCTCCCCAAAATTTTTACCTCCAAAAATAAGCACCTACACCACAATTAATTTATCACGAAATTATTATAACTATGAGTTGGGATGTCACTACCATGTGGTCACCTCCCACAAACTCGAAATTGTGACTTCCAAAAATAAGCATCACCATTGTTAAAGGGGGGAGTGCACTATCCCCTAGTCTGTATTAGTAGCCTTTGGATCCTCTGCTCTCATCTTCATAGACAAGCTCAGTAAGCTGGTCAAAAATGTCTTTGAGCATCTTAGTATTAGGGGTCCATTGCCACTGTTGTCAATTGGACTACATCTTGTGGCAGTGTGAATTGTGTGATGACCCCAAAACAATAAACACTGCAGTATCAGAGGTCCATCCAATACACCTTGCATTCAAATCCAAATATATGTAGTCCATATACTCTCAAAGTCTGAAAGATCTCAACATCACCATGCTTTGTCCCATTCTCACCATAAAATAGCTGACCTGCCTCCCTGCAGCCATATTCAGTCTCATTATCTTTCAAACTAGTAAGTCTCCTCATCTCCCATTACTTTTTATCTCTTACAGTTTTTTCTCATCAAGGATGAGTGATTGCATAATTCTCCCCTATCATATTAATATATCAAATGAAGATTAGATGATTATGATGGCTTGGCTGAATATGAATGTCTTTCTGGAAGAGACACATACCTGAATGGCTTCCAAATCTTGGATATTAATATCATTGAAAATCAATGACTGCCAGAACCATAGCTCAACTCTTACATGTTGTAAACTGAGTTCTGAATCCAGTCCCTATAAAAGTCATTTGCTTGGACAAAATTCTGATCCATTTCTTCAGATCTGAAAATCCAGTTCAAAGTCAGCTGTTGTCCTCTGTTGTAAATGAAACAAGCAGATATAGTAATAGACATAAAGGGGAAAAAATGGATACTTACAACATTGAAGCTGTTCATTATAATGTTAATGTGGCAGCCAATCAAATTTGCTTATCTCTTTTACAGCCTTTAGCAGTGTCACTTTTGGAAGCTAATGTATTGTCCGGAAAAAGAGACCTGCTTCATCAGCATTGAAAATATTCTCAAGTGGATATTGCTTCTACTACTGACATATCAATTGGTGATATTGTTTTTCAATATCAACCAACCATTTGCTGCTTCAAACTTTGAGAAACTTGTATATTATTGCTGCATACCATTGATTTAGTGGGTCCTTTATCGGGCGTGGACTGCTAAAGCTGTTGTTGATATCATATTATTATATACACATGACAGATCCCAACAGGAACTTTTTTTTTAAATATTGTCTGCCTTCTGTGAGGGCAGACTACATGTTGGTGGCGACAGTGGAGGAGGAGGAGGCCTTTCTCATGCTTTCTTTCTACGGTAACTGTCACGCGCGTTGGAAAGCATCTTTGCAAGTTAAAGATACTCATGTGCTGCGTACCATTGAAAACCATCTATGAAGGGTTTTTTTGACAATATCATAGCGACCTTGCTGTACTCGAGCATGCTCATTCCAAAACAGCTGAACAATCAAGATTATAAATTCTTGCTAGTTCTGTATCACTTTTATGTTCCTTGACAATTTCAACTTAATCTCGAGAGTAATTGACTGTCTATCTTTGCGCTTGTAGAATTCATAATTAACGAAGACATTCGTAAAGAATTAAGTTTTGATAAACAACACGTAAACGTTATTTAAATGACACGCGAAATCACTCCATTTAGTAGTTGTGTAACTTTAGGTTATATAAATGATATTAATATAGAATCTAACTGACAAAAAAAAAAGAACATATGTTCTTATAAAGCCGTTTGTTTTTTATAAAACTGGGGATATAACCGGAGGTGGGAAGGGTATGACTGTATTATAATCGTAATAAACTATTCGACTGTTGTCTTTATTTATCATTAATTTCACACAAATGCCGGCAAAATCACTGAGATGCCGAGCTTCCACCCGAACGCCAATACATCATGTCACTTACTCTTGGAACTTCGAACGTACTCAGTTCAAATCATCAAAGTGTCCATTCTTAACGGGTTGTCATTTGCTCTCTTTCTTAATTCATAGCAAGACATCTTCCCATCATGATAGACGAAATACAAGTTATAATGAATAAGAGATTTGTCAGAAACCTTGTCATGCTTACTGACAAATATTCCTTAAATTGAAAACCATAAATTAGTAACGTGTTTGTGTTTTAGATCAAGGAAATTGCAAATATTTACCCAACAGAGGCACCGTTGAACGTGATGCAGGAAGGCGTTTCTCAACGCGAAAGAAATACTTCTCATTTCCATTCTCATCATGCAATCTGTCACGTATTGAAGTGTCAACAATAAGCAATTGCCAATATACTTCGCCATTTATGAGAACTTACTTGAGAATTCTGACTAGTGCAACTTTCCCGTTTTTACTAGCAACTACGGCGAGCGATAGATCGGGTATCCACTGTAGGGACAAAAATTTGGGGTCAATGTGTTATAACTTAAAATTACGCCAAGCGCTTGGTTATCCTCACCTCAGTTATATTCACTGAATCGGAAATATCATGCCCAAACGGAATGCGAGAATCCATGTGGATAACACGCTTCTCACAGCATAGCTGAGCTAGACGTTTCTTAGGATCCAGAAGGTACAAGTCATACAAAGTACCGAAGAGAACAAGATCCGTCGGAAGATTATCTGTGTCTGTTGTAGTAGTAGAGACTGTCTGTGGTATAGCGTCAGGAAAAGTCGGAAAAAGAAGAGGTCTGCGGATCCCATCGTGAGTATTAAACGAAGCAGATGGATGAAAAGAATAGCTATCATTGTCAATAATATCAAACGGAGTAGACGGAATAATACGAGGTCTGTCGCTTTCGTTGCGAGCATTAAACGAAGCAGTCGGAGGCGAGCTAACCGCCAAATCATAGCGTAGTAGTGTTATAGTTGTTCCGTCAACAGTTATGGATCTGGGTAAAGTGGGCAAAGCTCTTTCTTGATAAACTGCTCCGCTATAATTATTGCTAACATTGTTATTATTATTAATGGTATCAGAATGATCATTCGAACGAACGGTTGTTTGCTCCCTACTCGGAGATTGTGATTGAGCGTCATCGTCAACTGTTGCGTGATTGCTATTCTCGTCACTCTCTCCATTCCCTTCGAGCAAATCTAGCAAATCTGCATCATCATCGGAGTCTAGCAAATGAGTAGCTATAGACTCGTCATCTGAGATAGAAAGTGACTCTATGTCAAACAGGGAATCGTTTTCATCGTAATAACCATCGGAGAATTCGGTATCCTCATGTCCAGTGCGCACTCCTTCAGATAATGGGCTTTCACTATCTCCGTCACCTATATCAAAACTGCCAAGTTCGTGTGAAGATGCCGAGTCAGTGTCATCAAAGTTGTGATTTCTGCGCAGCAGATTCGTTTCATGGTTCGCGTTTGCTTGTACAGTTGGAACATGATTTGATGTAGTTTGACGACCAGACGTGGGTGTTGTTCGAGTAACGCTTTCAAATGATGAAGGAGACACAAAGCAGACTGTCCATCCCCTAAGCAAATCGAGAGATCATATAAGTGTAAGGTACTTTAAAGACTATATATCAACAATTGTTAAAGCCCTCACCAAAAGCCGCCGACAGTTCGCGTCAAAATGTGCTCCCCAGTATGAACATTCCATACACGACACGTACGGTCTATGCTGCATGATACAAGAAACGTCCCGCAAGGACTGAAGCATATATTCGGTATGTTGTGCAAATGTCCACTTAGTACAGTTCTATCCCTCTGGGCCGGTTCATGCTTATCTTTAAGTCGACACACCACATCTGCATATTGTGCCGGATAATCGCCCGTCCCTGACAGTTGAGATTTGGGTTGGTCCCCAGTGGAAAGCAATCCATTTCTAAAGTTGAATATGGTAATTTCTTCAAAGTAACAGTTAGAACTCATGATACATGCATACAATTACAAAGATTTGAGATGAAGAAATAAGAAAGCAACCACGTGAATTCGCACTAACTGCTAATAATCGAGAAGGCCCGTGCATTGCTATTCCCCATGTGGACTCATTGTTGCTTTGAAAAGTAAGAGCCATGCAATCAATATGACCCTACTCCAAGTGCAGCAAACGATGAACGAAATTGTTTGTATACTTACGTCAAACATATAGGATTACGATCAAGAGCTGACGTGAACCAGACACGTATGTCACCTCTTGATCCAACACTCGCGAGAACCTCTTCAGTACCAAGCTTCCCAACTTTAATCGCGTTGATCTCCTTTGTCTGAGAAAATAGGTTGAGTCTTAAAATGCCCAATAACCTAACAAATGGGTCAATACTTGAAACCTTACAGAAAAATTATCGTATGCAGGTCCCAACGTTTCGTGCGGAGGATGTAAGAGCTTCATTATTGGATCAAGCGTTTTATCACTTCTTGCGTTTAAGCGATAAACGTGAATCTCGTCATAAATGGCAGCAAAAAACACAGAGGGATCCACTTCAGACACTGCCAAGAGGTTCATTCTCTATAAAACAAAAACTGTTAGCTTTATGTCGTAGTCTGATTCGTACGGCACGTCTTTTTGAATGCAATACTTGCCCCAAATTTGCACCCATTAACTGTAATATCGTGCTTTTCGAATACCATATGTACCTATTAAAATAACTTAGTATAATAGTAGTAATTGGCCTCTTTAGTGTTTTTTTTCAAATTACCTCAATGGAATGATAATCCATGTCGCTTATTCAGTGGGGGGGGGGGGAAAAGACAAGAATTAAAAGTAATAATGGCATGATGATAATGTAATCTGTAATTACGCCACATGATTTTCAGCCACAACGGTAATAGTAATGTTTCACAATGCACTTTAAACTTTGTTGTTTTTTATGTTTCTAAAATTTTCCCGAAACGTATAGGTTTCTTTAGAGCTTATTATTATGAAATTGTAGATCCACTGTCACATTGTCACAATGTTTATTACCAATAGACTTATTATTCAGCTGGGAATTTTTTTTCTCGAGTTGAACCACTTTTAACCGATAAGCAAAGTGCCTAGAAGAAAGACTGGAACATTAGAAAGTGGAAAATATTATCCGGAGTGATGAGTCTTGCTTCAAAATTTTAGAAACGATGGGCCGATTCGTATATGGCGAAGGACCGGAGAACGTTACGATATTGAAAATCTCGCACCTTTAGTTAAACGCGGCTGGAGGAATCATGGTATGGGGAAGCTTTTTGGGAAGAGGTATGATCCATTGACAGTAGATGGAAAGATGAATCATCAAGATTATATAATAGACCTCGAAACCTCGAGATTATATAATCTTAGATGAAAATCTTTTGCCATCAATTCAATGGTAAAGATTATAATTATGCTTTCCAAGATGACAATGCCCGTATGCATACAGCAAAAAATGTAGTCAATTGGATTAGGGAGAAGAAAATAAAAATCTTTACCTGTCAATCTCCCCACCTTGAAAGGCGTCTGAAAAACCGTAAACAACATCCCCAAATGCCAAGAGGAATGATCACTAATCCCTTATGAAACATATTCCAATTTAATTAAGAGCCTGTCAAGAAGGCTTAAGGCATGTATTTCTAATAATGGATGGCCAACCCCAAACGTAAAATTAAAGATCGGCGAAATGATTTTACTTTGCAATTAATTATTTATTGCCGAATGTTTCAAAATTTACATGCGAACGCGAATGCTTGAAAACCTAAGCTACAAACTGTTATTATTTTTTCTATCGTTGTTACATCAAATTTTGCGTAAAGTAAAAAAATAAAATAATTTCCGTCCGGATACTTTTTACCAAGGAGCGTAGGAATAACACACGTATATTTTCAAATTGTTCATCTAAGTTATTTATATCATTAATTAAGGTGTCGCTTTTCTATCAATATGAATCTGCTTTATTTAAAACCCCATAATCGTATAATAAGTCTTTAAGATAATCATTGAGCGTAAACACCAAGGGTTTCTTATATTCCTCAACGAGATATGATACATCACTTATTGTATCATTGAAACCGGTTTTCATCTAGACGAGTATTCTACTGTCAGACCAATAAGTAAGTGGGTTTAAAGTTTTTATCCGTTATTGTATCTATTTCTATTGTAATTATGATCACTTTCTTCATCGGTTCATTTTCTTTATTGACTATTGTCTGAAAATTCTATTCCAGATCATTAAATATAAAGATGTATGAGTGGAAAAATAGTAATAGGATTTGGGATCGCCTAAAGCTAATGTATTTTCGAAATAAAAAATATTATTACTATGGTGGGAAAGATTACTTTTGTGCTCACAAAGCTTTGCCTTGATGGACAAAAATGATCTGTTATTCATGCAATAAACTTGTATATGTGGAATAGAACACTTGTCAATAAGTGAAAGACGTGTATATGATAGATTGAAGGGCAAGTTTATATATTCACTTTTTTGTCATAATAATTATATTACAAATAAATTTGGTGATAATAAACTATATAGTTATGCTTTATAGTTAGAAAATGTTACCAGAAGGAGTAGGCGCGCAGGCCCTTTTGAATACTCAAAGACAGAAGGGATATTCGAGAGATACATCCACCATGCATAAACGGGCAGGTTTGGATGGATAAGCTACGTTCATTGACTCCTTCTCCTTTGCCATCAAAGCCTTTTGCATTAATTAAGCGTAGCGCAAGCGTACCAGAGATTTCGCCTATAGATTTGAAGAAGCCGAGTCTTGATTGATGCTGAGGAATATTTAATTCTGTGCGAAAGAATGCAAATAGGAGATAGATTTAATATTTTTCAACTGAATATTAACATTATTTATTTAGCCGAAGGCACGATGCATAACTTATCCGTGATATATCGCTTAGTGGAACCGTTTCGTTTGTCTGTCACACGCGGGTAAAATATTGTGATCTTGTAAATAGTAACAAACAAAAACAATAAAAAAGAACGATCAGAATTCTTAGTTTAGCGATCTTTATTAGCGACCAGACGCTCCAACATGATTAAGCTTAACAGCAACTAGTATTTGGAAGGAGCCTCCTACAATCTAAGTAAATAAATTTTTTTAGCAGGTAAAATGCATAAATAATAGCAATATAAGCGAGCAACCTGAAACCCCCAGAGACACTGTGCCTGAAAGAAACTGAAACATAATATTTTATTTAGGTAGCTTATAATACCAGTAGATGTTGTTATATTGATTACTTAAAATAATGGCTTGGAGAGATAAATGTAAACTTTCGAAATTGACAAATTAATGTAATAATGATAACATTATAACGGCAGTTTTCTCCTTGAGACGAGCCTAATAGTTTGGAGAAAAATCATCGCATTAATATGCAATTATGTGTCGTATGAAGGTTGCGGGAAGGTGAAGGAAAAAAAAAGCTTAAATAATTGGACTAGAATTTACAAGTGTTACAATAAAACGATTGGTATCTAATCTATTAAGTTAATTATATATTTTTAAGCACGAACCTCAGAGGAGGCAGTTTATGTAGACGATTATGTCTGTAGTTTCATTACAAGAAGATATTTCAGTTGCATACTTAGGACCAGCTGGGTCTTATACGCACGAGGTTTGTTCGTTGACGGATTTGTTTCACATGATTTTACCTGTAGTAAACGAGATACCGATGAGGTTATGCATCATCTTGTAGGCTGCTCAAGAGAGATTTGTGGGCAATAATTTTGCTTATAAACCATATGCGTCTATAAGCGGTGAGTGGGGAGCTTCTGTTCTAAGATCTATTGGATTATGTTTATTGTTAACAATTAATTCCGTATAATAGACATTTTTGATGCGGTGGAAAGTAGACGCACCACCTGCGGAATTGTACCATTTGAAAATTCAACTTTTGGATCTGTGGTTACTACCTTGGATTGTTTCATAGGTAGCAAACTAAGAATAAGTGCCGAAGCATATCTTCCGGTAGATAGGGGTTATATTCAGGCTGATGTTACAAATTGAGTCTTACATCTATAACTTATCACTTACTACTTCTTTGAAGGTACATCACAATTTACTGTCCAAGTCCAAACTTTCTGAGTTGAAAAAAGTATATAGCCATCCACAGGTATGTTCAAAAGACGAACATTTTCAGCACTGGAACGATCATAATATCTGACACACGCGACACCCAGGCACTCGGGCAATGCAAGAAGTGGTTAGCAACGCATCTTCCTGGTGTAGCTCTAGTTGAGGTCGCATCAACAAGCTATGCTGCAGAGTTAGCAAAAGAAGATCCTGAAGCGGCCGCTATAGCGAGTTTAATGTGTGCGGAATTGTATTCACTGAACGTAATTGAGCGTGATATCGAAGATGGAAAGAGTACGTTTTTTAGGCAACTACAACTTTTATTTAAATTAAATCGTTTGCGTCGTAATTTAACTTCGTTTATTCAATTTACGTTTAGACAACACAACGCGGTTCTTCATTCTGGGAGGATCAACTAGTACTCGTACTGGCGACGATAAAACATATTTTCTCTTTACAGTAGATCATCGCAAACCTGGAGCTCTTTGTGATGCTCTCAAGGTTTTTAAAGATCATGAGATTAATTTGACTAAGATTGACTCTCGTCCATCTCAACAAAGACCATGGCACTATGCGTTTTTTGTCGAGTTTCAAGGACATTTGGAGGATGAGAACGTACAGGGAGCTTTGGAAAAACTAAAAGAGCTATGTCCAAATGCCAAAGAATTAGGAAGTTACCCCAATCAGAGACCTAAAGAAGACACGTACTAGTAGAAAGTATCAGTTCCCGAGTGACGGATATATTTATAAACAATTTGTCAACGCTCACATACTAAATCAATCACTGACAATTATAATTCGGTTATAAACTTTTCGGTTGTAAGAGTCGCCCTTCGCCTTAAGAGTTTATCAACTTGTTGCATCTTGTGATCCTTCTCAAGGTCTGCTGGATGCAAATTCAATTGAAGTATCTGATGAAGAGATAATTGATATCACTACAGTTGAGTTAATACGACCATAATTTGTAACTTTCGTTCTATCTTTTGTCTTATTTGTCGGCCTCTTTCCTTTTCGCAATTGCAAGTCTCATATGAGTAGCCATTATAGAAGCATGCATTACATTTGATTATGATTGGCGATCGGCATTCTCGAAAATTTTCGTGGGGGTTTCTATAATTTTTGAAAAGAGCGATAAATATCTTCACTAATACACATAACGACTGTTGGGTTTTCTAATAATCCAATGATATAGGAAAAAATACCAGAAAAAAATAATCGTGTCAATTTATAAACCCTTTTGTAGATAAACAATTATTTTTCTTGCAATCATATTTCATCTTACCTTCTTCGTCTGTGAAGAACCAGGATGTCAGATGCTGGAAAATGCACAAAGGGTATTATGAAGCAACAGTGGCCATGTGCGGTGTGTCGTGTCTAGTGTGTCCTGAGTTGTGTAAGTTGGTATAGCAGCGCAAATGAACGGCTTCAAATACAGTCCGCATTCCATTCTCAACAGCTAGACCTCTACACAGACGTGTTGCGCGATGTGTACAACGTTATTGTGTGACCAATGATATTGATGCGCAACGTACGAAAATGGCGCATTCAGCATAAACCTAGTACTAGTTCCTTCTCGCGTAAGCTGCTAAAGATGGGTAATCAGAAGCTTAATTTTCGTATACTTCCAATATTAACATAACTGCCTATAAATCACGTCAAGAGTACTCTTCATAATAACTTTCGTCTATTTGCCGAATTCATTGTCTAAACATTTCTGAATCGAATTTCCTTCTTTGTCATAATAGTAATTAAAGAACTCGGACGACCTACACACTTAGTTTATATGGTACTTAGAAGACCACGAAATAAAGTGAATTGCAACTGTTTTATTTAATTTAAAGTTTTGTGCTTATAATAATATTATGCGATTCTATTCAGATTATCTATCCTTTACATATCAAGAACTTGTTGTACAGTAAACTATATGGCAATTAACTAACCCATACAGGAACACCGTTAACGTTCTTTGATGCAACAGCTTCACCAACTAATGCCTCAGCTAATAGTTCATGCTCCTCTCGGATATGTTGTACCTTGTTTCCAGTGGCAGGGGATGCAGTTGGAGGTCGAGTAGCTGGTTTAGCAGCTTTATCTAAAAGTGAACATAATTTAGCAAGTACTGCATACAAAATACGTCAATTATCTGCAATTCTTACCTTTATGATGCTCGGTGTTATTGGCAACAGTACGAATCCTGGGGGCTACATATGTCCACCCTCCTGAGTTCAAAGGCTCTTCTTGAGCCCAAACTATTTCAGCATTGGGATACTTGTCGATATGCTCGGCCACGAGATCATACGGGAAAGGATTCAATTGCTCTAGTCTGGATATCACGGCATTATCTATCTTGTTTGCCTCTCTCGCTTTCAATAAAGCGTAATACACCTGTCCAGAGCAAAGAATATAACGTGTGATTTTCTCGGGTGGAGCGAGGTGATCTGGATGAGGATCCGGAATGTAACGGGTAAAGTAAGTTTTGCCGGTCATTTCGGATAAAGACGATCGTGCCATTGGATGCCGAAGAAGAGCTTTGGATGTAAAGCAAATGAGCTAACATAAAGAATATACGGTTCTTTAGTTTTCAATGTACGTGTAGGTAGACAGGATAATGAAACGATTGTATTTACCGGCTTCCTGAATTCACGATGAATCTGCCTTCTCAACGCGTGAAAATAATTAGCAGGTGTGGTCGGGTACACAACTTGCATATTACAATCCTGGTGCTGCCTTGCCATCTTCTCGGGCGAAGGAAATATATAGGGGTGATCGTCACACAATTGTAAGAATCTCTCCAACCTTCCACTCGAATGTTCTGGTCCCTGTCCGTCATATCCATGTGGCAACAAAACAACCAAGCCTGTTCTTTGCAACCATTTCTTCTCACCAGCAGCGATGAACTGATCGATAATGCATTGTGCATTATTAGTAAAATCACCGAATTGTGCTTCCCATAATACAAGTGCGTTAGGATCTACTAAAGAATACCCAAGCTCGAATCCAAGAGTACCAAATTCAGATAAAGACGAATTGCAGACAGTGAAATGAGCTTGTCCATGACGTAAATTGTTCAATGGAACGTATTGCTCCTCAGTTTCCTGGTCGTGAAGGACAGAATGTCTTTGTGAAAATGTGCCACGTTCGACATCTTGTCCGGAGAGACGCACGTGTTTGCTCTCTAAAAGCAATGTACCAAAAGCTAGACCTTCAGCAGTCGGCCAATCAATATTATCGCCGCTCTTAATTGCCGCTGCTCTTGTTTTCAAGATTCTTGTTAGACCCGGGTGAATATTAAAGTTTGTAGGATGTGTGCTAATTACTTCACCAACATGATTTAATGACTCGATTGTGGCACCGCTCGGATAAGATGCCACTATCTCCTCTGCAAGTTCCTTGGGAGATTTGAAGCCTAATGTGCAATGTAAACGCAATGAGTAACTAAATTATAGCGCTATAATAGCATAAATGATATATAATAAGTGCCAACGAATTTACCATTCCATGAACTCGATAGCCATTCTCGACTTGTTGTTTCATAGCCACTGCTCTTAGCATAACTTTGTTCTAACAATTCCCATACCCACTTTCTGTGTTCCGCAATCTCTTCTGCAGTGAAGACGTCATCATTAATTAACTTTTGCACGTACTGTTCTAATATTGATACTTGCTTACTAATTTGCTTGTACATTCTGGGATGCGTAAAACTAGGCTGATCAACTTCATTGTGTCCATATTTTCGGTAGCATACAATGTCAATAACCACATCCTTTCTATACGTCTGTCTCCACTCAGCAGCCAGTTGACATACAAATGTAACTGCTTCCACATCATCGCCGTTGACATGGAAAATTGGCGCGTTAACTACTTTAGAAATATCAGTACAGTATGGCGTCGAGCGAGCAAAACGTGGATCTGTAGTGAATCCAATTTGGTTATTTACTACAATGTGAACAGTACCCCCAGTCGTATAGTTAGGAAGATCATGGAAACCCATTGTTTCATATACTACTCCTTGAGCGGCAAACGCAGCATCACCGTGTAGCAATAACGCCATTGATCGAAGTCGAAAAGCTTCATCATTCATGTAGAACTGGATAGCACGTATCTTCCCAAGTACTACAGGATCGACAGCTTCCAAATGAGACGGATTTGCAGCCAATGACAAATGAACACGTTTACCAGAAGGTGTCGGACGATCATAGTTCATTCCCAAATGATATTTCACATCTCCAGAGCCTTCTTCTGATGGACCAGTTGTACCACGGAATTCACAAAAAATCGATTCGTTGGGCTTACGAATGACGTTGCTTAATACATTCAAACGACCTCTGTGCGGCATTCCAAGTACTATTGATTCAACTCCCAGGTCGACAGATCTATCAATCTATCATATCAACGTCAAGAGAAAGTGATGAGTACAAGAAATGCAGAAAGCTTACGTATATTGTCCAACTGAATGGACCGATTAAAAGTTCCAAATTCACGTACCAGCGCTTTCATTCCCGGAATCAAACTTTCACCTCCTTCCAATCCAAATCTTTTTTCATTTGGGTATTTCGTCGCTACAAAGCGTTCAAATGAATCCGACCAAATCAATCGATCAAGTATCATTCTCTTCTCGGCAGTGGTGTATTTGTATGGTTCAGGAATTTCAATACGTGATCTAATCCAATCACATTGGCCTCGATCCGGAATGTGAATATACTCAATCCCCATGGTTCCACAATACGTCTTCTGACATGCTTCTATGATTTCGCGAAGTGTCATCTGTAGAGTTGTGGAAGCAAATCCTGGCAGTATACCAGGACCTAAAGAAAATGTTTTGTCTAAATCCCTCTCTGTGAATCCATAATGAGCCGGCGCAAGTTCCCTAGCAGCTGCATCTTTATCTCCAGTTGTGATCCCGAGTGGATCTAATTTTGCGATATTGTGACCACGTACTTGATAGGCCCTTACCATTAATTGCACTTTCATATGTTCAGTCACATCAGCGGTTGCAGATTCGGTATAAGGCGACGCAAATGCTCCTGTGCCAGTTGTAAGCGGAACCAGTGTTGGTGGAGGTTGATATGCTATTCCGGATTTAATTCCGGCCTGCATATTTCGAAAATATACCCGCCACGACAGATGAACCGAGTTTGGATCCTTCTTCCATGCTTCATACATTTCCTCTATATAAGTCGCTGCATTGCCTTGTAAGAATGCATCATTAATAGAGGGTGCTTCTTGATATGCATTTACGGTTGACGCTTTAGTGCGAATTGTAGTTACAATTGGCGAGGCGAAACGGGTTTTTGTTAAGGAAGGTGAAAAGGTCAGACTACGCAGACGCACGAGAGACAGTGTCGGTCTACTCGTACGTAGAAATAGCGAAGTTGCCATGGTGTGATATTTAATAACTTTTCTGTGTGAATCGTGTCGGTAGATCTAACAAGTAACAAACGCTTACTAATTCTAAAGACCATTTCGGTGTGTATAAAGATATATCTAATGACGCCACACTCGCCACACTCGCCACAGCAAACTTCTAGCTGACATGTGCATATTAATAAGCGTTACGTATCAAATATTTGCTCTACACTATTTTATTCACGGCTTGTTCTCGAAGAGAAATAAGTTATGATTTCATCGATAATAAATATATACGATCTTTCTTCCATACACCGGTCAATCTATTTCCTTGCGTATTAGCCAGCTACGTTAGACCTGCACTTCATTTGTTAGACAATAAAACTGTCACGTTAAGCGAGAATCCGACAAGTGTTGTTGATACCACCATTGCTTAACTGACACATACAAGAACCTGATATAACTAACAATTTTATTAAGTGACGTAGCGCCAGACTTAAGAATTTGAATTAGACTGTCAAAGCTATAAATTCTTATTATCAATTACTGTCAATCGATTGATATTCGGCCATTGCACGGAAGGCTTTGTTACTGAATTACGTAATAAAGTTGACTCTTACATATGTTGCATCTCCAGTATTTGGTTTTACTTTAATTTATTTTTTACTTGAGTGGAATGAATCGCGATGAATGAGTAGCACCGATACCAGGACGACCATGTTTAACGGGTTTGTAGGTAATGGAAAATTCGGCTAGATAATGTCCGATCATCTCCGGCTAAAAGAAAAGAAGAAACATGTATCAGATAATCAAAATGCAAACGATACCACCGCGAACGAAATCCCTGTAATTTGGTTCCTTCCTCACACCCCAACCAACCTTAATTTCAACTTGATTAAACGTCTTTCCGCTGTAGACTCCAACAACTGAACCGATCATTTCCGGTACGATAATCATATCTCTCAAATGTGTCTTTACAGCTGCTGGTTTCTCGTCTGGTGGGGCGTTTTTCTTGGCCTTCCTGAGTTTTTTGATCAAACCCATAGGTTTTCGCTTTAAACCACGCTGAAATCTTCGACGAGCACGGGCATGAACAAGCTCCATGAGCTGCTCGGAAGACAAGTCAAGAAGCTGATCAAGGTCGACTCCACGGTAGGAGAACTTTTTGAATACACGTTTCTTTTTGATTTCAGCTTGGGAGTCCTCCTTTGGAGTTTAAAAGCAATATTAGTTTATAATTATATATATAAAGTATTGAAGTTTTCATCGGGAGGTTCTTTGTATGGATGATAAGAAATCTTCCATAACATTGTTCCATCCATCCTGTAATAACTATAATGCACACGTCGCCGATAGTATATCTCCGTCCACGCCCATAATCCATACCATTTTAATAATCTTACTACCCCAGGGCAAATGTAAAAGAGGGTAACAAATTTCAAAAATCACTTCGTAGAAGAATGCCGATAAAGTATTCTGATTGGTTGGATTACACGTGAATTCCAAATTTCTTTTTTTTCTATTGAAAAAAAACTTGCAAACCGAAAATCACCCGCAATAATAATAAATAGCAAACTATGTACGTCGAACGATTTGTCGACTTTTGAAAGCAACAAGAACCGAATGTGAATAACTCATGCCCGAGTAATTACTGTTTAGGTCTCGACTTATAGTGAAAGGTCTCCCAAATGACCTTACAGATGCAAAGTTTCGAGAACACTTTGCCGCGAAAGGCGAGATTACCGACGCCAAGATAATGCGCACCCCGTAAGTTATCGATAATAGCTGGAAAGATTTGGGACTGTGTTTTACTGATAGAAGTGCCGCATCGCATTCGTGAAGTAATCGATGGTGTCTTGCTAGGGTTCGTCTTTGTAGCATAACCTTGCCAAATAGCTGTAATTGAACTAATTAGTCTACTATTATAATGCAATAGGCTGGGTTGAGAGTAAGAATATATCAAGAGTCAAAAGTAAATAAATAGGGTCTAATACCTGTTGATTGTCCATATACATTAATGGGTATGCATTTCGGGATCAGTGATGATGAGTTGGTTACATGTATTGCCAAACGTACAAGATCATTATAGCACTTTTGTAACAAAGATAACTTATTTTATAATTCACAAATGCACACTGTCTGTTTCCCCCTACCTGCTATCTACGCGATCGCCCGCTCCCATTCAGTAATGGCAAGTCTCGTCGTTTCGGATTTATCGGATATCGTACAGAACAACAGGCCAAAGACGCGTTAGAATACTTCAACAATACCTACATTTACACATCCAAAATTATAGTTCAATTTGCAGTACCCGTAAGTTCGAAATCAACAATTGTTTCGTAAATATAATATTATTTATCTTGTATATATTTTCCAGGTAGATGATCGATTATTGCCTCGTCCATGGAGCGCTCACAGCGTTGGATCGTCTGCATATAAAAGAAGACATACAGCGGAAAATACGCAGCCTGTAAAAAGCGAAACAATCCAACAACGTGGAGGAAGTAATAAAAGCAATAAAGCTTCAGCCATAGAGGACAAAAAACTCAAAGAATACCTTGAAGTCATGCAGCCGCGATCTACATCTAAAATATGGGCTAATGACGACTCGATAACGTTGACTGGTGCAGAGGATATTGTTATTAAAGGTGGTAAGGAAGATGAGTTATACGAAGATCTGCCTAAGAGTAAAAGTAATCATGCTTCGAAGATTCCCGAGGATGTTAACAACAGCGTGGAGCAGGAACAAAACGATGACGAACAATCAAACAATGGCATTGCGGATAGTAGTGAAATAAATAAGGATTTATCTTTATCTGATATGGATTGGCTGAAATCAAAGATGCGAAGGAAACTTGACTTGAATGAAAATGAGGAGGATGTAAGTGCTTTTCGGCTGCTCGTTTGTGTCAGCTAGGGTTCTCTTTTTACTTAAGTTATATTACAAATGAAGGATATTCCAGAAAGCTCAAGCGAAGCCTCTGCTCCCTCAGAGAATGGATCAAATCATAGTTCAATCGATGATCAAGCAGAAGGATATTCATCAAATATTGGCTTTTCAGAACGAGGCGATAATGATATCGTTAAGGCAAATGCAAGAGCGAATATGACAAATGACAAATCTCAAGAAATTACAGAAAATAGCAGCACGACAAACGAAACGACAGTTCAAACCGTGCCTTCTGAAGAAACAATAGCGGAGACTGGGCGACTATTTGTTCGTAATCTCCCTTACGTCTGCACCGAGTCTGATCTCCGCAACACATTTAATAAATTTGGTCCACTTGCAGAGGTAATTGGCAACTGACGATGAATGCTATTGAATTATTCTACTTGTCTCTCACTATTTGGGCTAACTTTTCAGGTTCACATGCCGATTGATCGTAATTCGAAGAAACCCAAAGGGTTCGCGTATATACTCTATCATATTTCCGAACATGCAGTAAAAGCATACATTGAGCTAGATAATAAATTCTTCATGGGACGCTTATTACATATCATTCCGTCACGGGAGAAACCGAATAAAAAGGATGAGTATGCGCATATGACACACAAGCAAAAGAAAGAAATGAAACAAAAAGAAATAGCTGCCAAAGATTTTAACTGGAGTTCTTTATATATGAATGTGGGTGTTATAAGCTATAAAAGTTGCGGACGGTTTTATTAAGAAAGGAATTGTATTCATTTTTTTTTTTTTAATTTCAACTCATTAGCCAGATGCAGTGGCAGAGTCAATTGCACATAGGCTAAACGTTAAGAAGTCAGACATCCTTAATCCTGAGGCGGATAACATGGCTGCTAGATTAGCATTGGCAGAAACTCACGTTATACAAGAGACTAAAACATTTTTGAAAGAAGTGAGTATATAATCCAAGCATGTAATATAGTAGCGTTTTCATTCTAAACACGATCCATTATATTTGTTATAGAATGGGGTATCACTGGACGCTTTTGCAAACAAGGAAAGGAGCGATACTGTTATTCTCGTAAAGAATATACCTTTCAACGTTACAGAAGACGAATTAAAAGAGTTATTTGAGTGGTATGGAGATCTTGGACGGGTGAGTCATACAATGATATATCGACTACAAAATACCTTTATGCATTTGTATGACCTTGCATCCTCTTACTTTTTTTTACCGTTTCTGTCATATAGGTCCTCCTTCCGCCTGCTAAAACAATCGCAATAATTGAATTCCTACATCCTACCGAAGCCAGATCAGCATTCACGAGTCTGGCGTATCAAAAATTTAAAAGTTTACCTCTGTATCTAGAGAAAGCACCAGTCAACATTTTCCCCACTACACCAGAAGCCACACAACCTGTTTCCGCCAACGATATTGCTGAGCCAACTTTGGAAGATGGTAAAGAGGATCTAGAAGCAGATGCAGTAGCTACACTATTTGTGAAGAACTTGAATTTTAATACTACTGAAGATGGGCTAAGAGAAGTGTTTAAGAATGCACATGGTTTGAAAAGTGTGAGAATTAAGATGAAAAAAGATCCGAAAAATCCAGAGAAATATTTGAGCATGGGCTTTGGATTTGTCGAGTATGATTCTGTGAAAAATGCAAAGAATGCAATGAAGGCCCTGCAGGTCAGTGAAATGTGTTGACTTTGTGATAATGACAGAAGTGAGTAGACGGTAACCGTTCTCGTATTGTGTTATTTAGGGTTTTGTACTTGATGGTCATGCGCTTCAATTGAAATTTTCTAACAAGGGCGTAGACCCTGCTCAGCAAAGACGTGAAGAAGATGCAACAGCCAAGACAAAGGCAGTGTCGACTAAGGTTATTGTTAAGAATGTTGCCTTTGAAACGACCAAGAAAGATCTAAGGGAATTATTTGGGTAAGCTATGGACGAGAGTCAAAGATGTCCAGCGTAGCGGTGATTATGCTCTCTATTAATCTTGGTAATATTCTTACAGTGCGTACGGTCAGATTAAATCACTCCGCATTCCCAAAAAGTTTGATGGTACGTCGCGTGGTTTTGCATTCATCGAGTTTTTGACCAAGCGCGATGCCCGTAACGTAATGGAACAGCTATCTCATACACATTTATTGGGGAGACATCTTGTTTTAAATTACGCCGAGGAGGATAAGAACGTGGAAGAATTGAGAGAAAAAGTAAGAAGAGAGTATGTAGGAGAGACTGGGAGCGGAAGAGCAAAAAAGAAAAGTAAAATCAACCTAGAGGAATGGCAGAAGAGTGTTGAGGGAGAAGATATGGACGAAGACTAGCAGTGCCACGAAATGTGTAAATTAATAAAAAAGGAGACCGCTGCGTTTTAATAGCTCGAAAAGTTCTCTAAATTCGAACGTCAGTCTTCTGATTACGGATATTGTTAGTTTTTGATAAATGCGCAGTTTTTTTTTTAAAAAAAAAAAAACATTTAGAATCAAGCCAGTCTGTTGAACGATAGATAAATAGCGTTCATTTCAGTTCCGTAGCTTTCAGGGCCAGTTATTATTCCGAGTGAAAATAATTATTCCTGAATATTTCCTGATCGTGAACTCCGAGAAATTATTTTTTTCGATAAGAAAATGATGCGGTTTTGCAGTGAAGTGCAGTCCGTAAAAAATAACCGCGTGGACGAAATTAGAAAAAAAATTTTGCTGTTAACAAGGTGGAGATCTGGTTGATAAAAATGTAATTAATTTCTTCTTGCAACAGAGAGTTTTTCCGAAGTTTCTCGGCTCGCAAGAGGAGAGTTAAACACTGTTCTTACAGGATTAAAAAAGCAGGCTCATTTTCATAATATACAATAATCACGTGATAAACTAGTACATTCTATTCAGCTCATTCAGAGCAGTCGCTTTCGGCTTTTGTATTCAAAATTAGCGCAACTATCAATCCATATAAACCTAAGACTTCAGCAAAGATGAGTATCAAGACCATTGTTACGAACAGACGCGGTTGTTGTGCATAGCCTCTGACACACTTGATATAAAAATGCAGGTTGTTAATGATAAAGGCTAATTAATGGGTCAAGCCAACAGTACATTAATGTGGATATACTACTTACAGCATCTCCGACAATACCAATTGTGTACCCGGCGGCCATTCCGGATAACCCTACCGCAAGGCCCGCACCCAAGTGAACAAATCCTCTGGAGTGGAAGTTAATTTCAACGTTAATATTGAATTGGCGAATGATAGATTGTAACCCGTGCCCTCTTTTCGGCGAATAATACTTACGCAAAGAGTGAATAGGGATCGTGTGGAGATACTATTTACCAAATATTAGTAATAGTTGCATTCTAAAGATAAAATTGCTTCTGTTGTCTCTATATACTTACATGCTCCAGCTATTAATACAGAGATTACCAATCCGTATACGGCAATAATACCAGCCATTACAACTGGTATAAGAGACTAGGAAATAAAGGGACGGCAAATCGTCAATTATTGCATGTCTATTGATAAAAGTGAAATATATACACTACTCTTCCCCATTGGTATGCTTCTATTACGAAATATGTTACAAGTACCTTCATGATAAGCTCGGGTCTAAATGTTCCCATGCCAGCAATGCCTATCCCAGCTTTCGCTGTACCATATGCGGCACCGATGGCTATACAAAAAAAAAAGTATCAGAGAATGTGAAGAGAATACTTTGTAAATAACAGCTAAGTACTTGGATATAAGATCTATGCTTGTAAATACTTACAGCTGAAAATCATCTTTAATGTCGCACGTATGCCAGGCAATTGTTCATGTTAGTCTGAGATTTTCCGCTTGCCAACTCTACCTACATTCAATAACACCCTAGCACACATACCGCCGCTGCAACTCCAGAAAACCCAAAGAATATGGCATAGTGGGGACACTGGTTAGCAGACATAGCAGTGAAGAAACAGCAAGCATGTGTTGTGATGTACAGTATGTTTAATCTAATAGATAAATCTAATCACAGATTTGTTGTCAATGTTTGACCACGTGACTCAACTTAACAATGCATAACAGTCATGTACATTCGCCAATTAAAATTTGGCGCGAGGGCGGTGTTTTCGACCATTTCTTGAAAACATGCGATACCAGGGAATCACTTGTGGGATGTTATTTATTTTAACGGCATTCTCATTATGATATTTCTCCTCACGAAAGCATTAATTCGTAAGAATAATAGAACAGATGAAAAAGTTTCGTGGTTTGTGTAGCTTCCGTATTATCCAATAAACAAGCAAAGAATGTTGGCAATTAAAAGAAAAGCTGCACATAAAAAAGTGTCTCGAGATAGGAGAGGCAACCTTATTAAAGGAAATGAACTCAATTTGATCAATATACGAGACATGGGAGAATTAAGAATAAATTAATTCGATCACCATAGTTTTCGAGTTTGGCCACCTAGTTTTGTTGCATTTATATATAACCTAGAATTGTTATAATTCTGCTCTACCCAGCTGATAACTTCTCTCCTAAACGTGTATTGATAGCATGCTTACCTTGCTTAGACTCAAGACAGTCTCTCATGTATTGATAGCAAATTTGTCACGACTTTTAATCTCTGTGGGCTTACTGAAATTAAGAAAAGCCGCAATTACCATCTATAAAGTAATAATAAAGAAATTCCTGCTTCGAGTAATAAAAGAATGTGGCTACTAATGTTTAAAGCTGTAACAACAGTAGCCGAATATTTAACAATGCGTCAAGATGTAATTGAAGTGAAACGATCTTACGCGTAAAAATTGCACAGAACGTAATTATTACCGATGATCCGTAGCCTCATGCAGGAAATCCCACATGTTTACACATGAGCTAAAATTTGACTTTGCAACAAAATATATTAACATTAAGGTTTCCATGAAAAGAAAACCGCAATGGCTCAAACAATGGAATAAATAAACCACGGAAGAATTTAATATCCGGAAATTTTAAATGTGTGCATGCATATTTAATAATCAAATATCGCGTGCTCGTCCATAACAAAAGGCAATATACATTATATGGTTAAATTGTAGTTTACGTCTGCAAGGCGTGCTAGGAATCTTAATGATAAAGTGCTCCAATTTCGACGTATTGATCAAAATGAAGACGCACAACGAACAGTATATAGTAATAGTGTCTTGTTTTGAATCAATCGGATCTTATTGCAATCTTCAATTGTATAATTGTAAACACATTTATTTAAGCATCAGTCAATTTGACTGAACTCTTTTTTTTTTGGTGAATATGCGACAGACGTATATTGCTAATATAAATAATAAATTATCATTACTTTTGTCTACAACTTGACCTTATATATATATATTTATATACTATTTATATATGCAAGACTTTTATAATGCTGTGTTGCACGGAAAAGGTAAAGGATAATTCATAAAGGTGGAAGTATGGTGACTAAGGAGCAGCAGATGAGAATTCGCGGAATATCAACATTCGTCCTTGCTGTGGTGTCTGGCATCATGCATACATTCCTCCCATGAGTAAAGGAGAATCGACAAGCAATTCTCCCTTCCTCCTACAAATAAGCCTATAAATAATACTAAACTAAAATATATCTGTATGTATATGTAATAACGTAAATATTTACCATTATATATCTCATTATCTAAATGAGCCTCAAGCAAATCCCACTACCCATCTCTTCCCAAAATTACAATAAACCCAACCCAAAGCCAACCCAAAGACACAACCTATTAGTTAGGAACATAAATCCCCTTCTCATCAACACCCAACACCTTCATAACCTGATCGAGCTTCTCTTCAACAGTTGTTTCACCAACGACTCCAGTTCCTCCCGCTGAGACTTCGCCCCCATATATATAATTGCCATTCTCATGGTCATTCGATGACAGCTCGAATCGATTCAGACCTTTTGACATCTCCTCAATCAGACGAGGGAGTGATACGTCTTTAGCTATATATACACTTGTCTGTGGTAATTGATCAAATTGATGATCACTTGACGTGATGGAAGAGCGTTTGGAGTGAGATGACTGGGAAGAATTCGGTAGTAGATATGAAGAAACACGGCTTTGAGATTGTTGAACTCCAGGCAGATGCAACGGTGATGGATAGTTATGATAATAGTCCAAGTGACTATATCGATTGCTATCCTCCATATCACTCTCTTCTCCATTCTTCTTACTATAATATTCATCGAAACATTGACTAAACTTTCCCGCGTTGCTTGCGCGCGATCCATCAACAACTTGCCAAACATAAGACCCGTCAGCCAATTCGAGCACTTCTACGTGTTGTTGATGTTCCAACTCTTCCAAGAGAGCATCACTATCGAATAGAACCGAGTGTTTAAAGTTATTTTCTTCTAATCCACTATGGGGGCGGCTACTATAGTCGTACGAAAAGTGATCGTTTGGAGAATCAACATTCTCAGTGTCGTTATCTTGTCTACTGTAAACACTGTCATTGTCTTGTTCGTTATCGTCACCTTCATGATCGGAATAGTCATAGAAATCAAACAGACTTTCGCCATATGCACTAGCAATGCTCTTTCCGCCAGTAGATTTTCTAAGCCGGCTGGTGGATGACAAAGAAGAAGCAACACTTTGTTTACTAGCTCGCTTGGACGACACGCTACTCCGATGCGAAAGCAAAGCATCCGAATTAAGTGGAGGGATAGGCGGTATCGGTATTCCGTACGGCGGTTCCAATATGGACTCTCGCGTATTGGGTGATGGCACAGGCGTAGGCGGCCGGTTACGTAATGTCTCATTTGCTGGTATATCCAAAAACTTGTCATTCTGACTCTGACGTGCACTCGTCGTCGATTGTGCGTCTTCATCTACTCGTGTCAAGTACCACTTTCGACCTTCAGAGTCAATGTGTATTCCTCCAACGTGAAGTTTCTTGTCCAAATCCGTGTGATCGTCAGGACTATCTGCTGATTTGGCCTCGTCGGGCAATGGAGGAAGGACTGGTTTTGTAATGATGATCGTACGCCTTATCACAGGGTTTCGTGGTTTAGAAACCTCCGTCGGCGAGCCAACCATCGAATCGGATTGTTCATTGGGGTGTATAATTGTGGGGATGGAATTAGAGTTCGTTGTCACCTGAAGAGAGTTCTTTGTCCCATTGTTACTACGATTGCCAAAGTTACTAAATATGGACAACAGTTTAGATGACGTCTTTGAATTCCTGTTGGCGCCTCGTTTAGATCTTTCTGTTGAACTATCTTTGCTGTTTTGCCTAAGAGATCCAGTAGTAGGTTTATCCCGCTTGATGGATCCGCTCTTTGAGTTCCTTCGTGATCGAAGAGAACCAAGTGGAGATAGCGGTTGAGGAGTAGTTGATCCCGATACATCTACTGAATTTTGTGATAGTGGACTGACAGGAGCAAAACTTGTATTCGAGTCTGAATCAGTATTATCCCGTGCATCGTCCGTAACATTCTTCCTGAAGCTGACGACGTCTACGGTAAGTTTGCTGGATTGAGACGCCCTATTATCGTCTTCAGCTTCTTGGATTGTCTCTTTACTCAACTCTTTTGAAGCCTTTTTTCCAAGCGATGCTCTACCAGCCGACGCGGAACTTCTGGTCGACGTATTACCCGATTCACCAGATTGCGATGATTTCTTCGATGTAGAATATTTGGTGACTGTTTCAGCGTGTCTTTTTAATGCGTCAAGGTCGTACATTGGCGGTGGACGTGGGAATACAATATCGTTTTCGCCCGTCACTAGAGTAGCATTGTCTTCACTCACTGATTTCATAGACATGCTGCGATCACTATCCTGATAATCCTTGTTTAGTGAGGTAGTGCTATTATTTCTCCAAAGGCCACCATCAGTGTCATATCGACGATTTAAGTTTTCCTCAGAGACAGATTTGCGTGACAAGGTATCATTAAACACCTGTAATCTCAAAATGTCGTTACTACGTTTCTTTTTCTTTAAACTTTTGTTCTCACCATCATTAGCAAATACATCTTTTATCCTTCGAATTGACTTTGAAAACGTATTTTCATTCTCACGCAAAGATACTTTCCGCGCGAATGAACCGTTTTCAGAGTCTTCATCCCTATCAAGATGAACGATAGGAATTGATTTTACGCTGGATGAAGATGCAATCAGCTGCGGACCAGAAATGTCTTTGGGATTAATGGGTTTTTTGGGTCTGCGAACTATTGATCTTGACCTCTGTTCGTACATCGAGACGGATGCGTTCTGAAGCCGTCGCATTATTAATACTTGGTTTGCAATATCTGCCTGACCACTAGCTATTAGAGTATCAGTGAGCGCGTCTGGGGGCGGCTCTGGTTTGGGTGGTGGTCCTTGTTTGGGGGGTACAAAATTTCGCTGTTGAGAAAGTAAGAAATTTGCTTGTTCTTGAGAAAGTGAAATATCAGTTTTTTGTTGATAAGGTAAAATGTCTGTTTGTGGTCGAGATGGCAAATAGTCTGTTTGTGGTCGAGGTGGTAAAAATTCTGTTTCTTGTCGAGTATTTGTTTCTGTATTTTGTGGATGAGATGCTAAATCAAAATCCATTAGCTGCGAATCAGGTCTCGTCGCCGCTCGTCGTTGTTGTGTATACAGTCCTTCTGATTTGCCCACAAAATTCCTAGTCTCCGGAGGATCAACTGGCGATTCAAGTACTTGCTTTCGCAAAGGTTTGGCAGTTTGCAGTCTCTGTAGCGAATTTGCTATTGTTGATCCCGCTGATGACCTATCACCTGGCTGTGTTGATATGGTACCATTTTGTTCCTTTTCATTATCCTCAACTGTATCTCTATCAAGATGCATTCCTTTACCACTTGTATATTCCTCGACCTTTCCATCGTTAGTTAAATTGTCTTCTTTCCGCCTCTGTATACTCTGATCATTTTCTGCAACAACCCCACCATCCACATCCACCATTGCTCCGTTTTCCTCTTTCTTCTCGTGTCCTGCCTGGCCAGACTCTATACGCGTTGATTGAAGCGATAACGATCTCATTGTCTGAGAGAGTTTCTCTAGCGGAGACTTTGATGAAGACAAGGATATTATGCCCGCATTTGCCTGGAGAGGTTTGTCTTTCGTTTGAGGGGGAGTGTAAATATTGTAGGAACGTTTGGCTAATGTAGCATGAACAAATCCTGGAAGAGTTGGCGATGTTTGAGGAATGGCATTTTGTGTATTTTCAATGTCTGTGTATAATTTCTGATCCAAGGAAGCCTTTGTTGGAGCTGCAAACCGTTCAGTAGAGTGCGACCTTGATAATGCCCTTATTGACATTTCTGGTGACAACATTGGCGATGGTGATGGTGATGACAACGGGGGTGACATTTGCGCAGAATAGTCGGGAAAATATGAAGATGCGTCATACGACTGCTCGCTCGGTGAGTACGCGATTAGAACTGAATGTTGTGGTCGGGGTTCATTACTATACCAATTTGAAGGTATTGCCATTGGAAAGTCTGAATCATGTGGTACTGTGTGCATATGATCGTTTCCATAGTTAGCAGATGTATTTGCATAAAACTGGTCTTCTGGTAGGGGAGCGGAGCGACCAAAAGGAAGACCAGGATATGCGTATTGCTCTGGATATGCTACATATTGATCTGAATATCCTTGTTGGTTGACATATGAAGCCTGATACGGATCCGAATAAGCTTCACCATATGCGATATTTTGCTCTTCCAATTGATCAGCATACGGGTCAGGAACCGGATGGCCAAAATTATCGTCGTCGATTACGTAGTTGTTGTCGTTTATTAAATGAGGACCACCTATCCCGTGGACAGGTCGTATCGGATCCAATGGAGAATTATCATCGGCGTCGTAATTACGACCATTTGAGAAATCATTACCCTCGCTTGCTGCTTTTCCAGAAATTTGTTCAGTATTTGGCAAATTTGATTGTCCTTGTTCTATTTGCTGCTCTCGTTTTTCTTGCTTTGGCAGATCATTCATGTTTGTATTTTTTATCTCTATCTCTATTTCGTCCTCGCCTTCGCCCTCGGTTATATTTTCCATAATATTATCTATAGAACTAACAGCGCCGACCACACTAGTTCCCGAAGATCCACTACGGTGACTAGCTTCGCTTACAACCCTCGAATGCGACTTTCCCACGGTATTGGTATTCCCATAATACCATTTGGCGTGGGTTAAATCGTTGTTGCTTCCATTAGAAGATGAAATAGATGTGGGCGGAGTATACGAGTTGAATGATGATACGGAAGTCTCGTCGTCTTCATTTATCTCAACCAAATGAGAGCGTGTTTTGTGAACTGTTTGTGCTAAAGGCGAATTTGATGCATTATACGGTTTACCGTTTGTGGAAGGAGAGAGGTTGGGTGAATCTTCGTATTCGTGACGAAGGGAAGAATTTGGTATAAGAGATCGTTGTATACGAGAAGGGTTATAGGATGCATTCGTTGTATTTGTCGATATACTCTCGGCATTATTGCCATTGTCTTCGACTATTATTCGCTCTTCGGTCTGTTGAAGGGTTAATGATGGTGTTTGTCCACGCCTTAGTACGCTAAATCTTTTTGTGAGTTGAGGTAGGATGAGAGAGGTGCGAAAATCATTTGCAGGTAGTTCAGGAGGCAAGGACGGTACTCTTGCTTGTTGTTGTTGTTGTTGTTGCAGTTGTTGTGATTCATCTTCAGGTTGTGGGTTGCCTTGCTGTGCTTGCTGTAATTTTTTTAGGTCTTGCTTCTTTCTGAATTTGTACATTACTTGAATGTGTGTTTGAGAGACTGAAATGTGAGTGTTTTACGTGTATATGCTTCTATATGTCTTTACTTACTATGAAATGATAGTATTTGTTAGGTGAGGGGGGGGTGGGATGTATGATAATGCGATGGTCGGGTTAGTGAAGCATTTGTGTCGAGTTATGTATTGTTGAGGTTAGTATTGTCTTCTGGAAAAGGTCTAAGGGCGAGTAAAAGAACTTTATATTTGGGCAGGGTTGTTGTTGCTCCGTTGTCGTTTTCGTTGTTCTTGTTCTTGTTCTTGTTCTTGTTCTTGTTCTTGTTATTGTTATTGTTATTGTTGGGGGTTGGTTGGTAAGTGATGGTGGTGCTGTCGATGATGGATGTATGCTGATGGATGTATGTATGCTGGTGCAGAGGTTAAATGGGTAATACTTTTTTCTAAAAGAGGAATTGGACACTGCAGCAAAAAAAGAGACGGAAAATTTGTTTGTATACAAAAGAATGACTAGAAAACGTTGGACGGGAAGCAAAGGAAGGTGAAAATTACCGACAGAGAGAAAGGATAAATAACGACTGATCGAAAAGCCAGTAGATAAATGGTTAATGAATGATAAGTAATTCGTACAATTTTGTGGTAAATGTACTGAATAGTAAAGTATACGTAAGACGTAATTAATATTATATAAATAATGATGGATAGATAGACTATGTATTATCAACACATTGTTTACGTTTTAGTATTAAATATAATATATATTTCACAAATGATCACACGTTTTCCTCTGTTGGTCCAGCTCGAGAAAACACCCTTACGAATTTCGAATATAAATTCCAATTCGAGATGTCGAATATTTTGTTTGGGACATTTTGTTTCCCAAACAAGCTTGAAACACAACGAATCTGTGTTGCTACAACGACGAGAATAGCAATAATTACTACCACGGCGGAACGAGTAATCATGTCAATTTAAATAATATATAATATTATTAATATTTCTAATCACCACCAATCACAACACGATAACGAAATATGATAACGTCATCACATTCTTCACCCGAAATGATCGGACAGCCACATGGATGAACAACAAAATATGTAACTTTCGGTTTTGCTGACCAAAAATAATTGGGCTGCTTTTTTGCTTTCGAGAGGGTATTCACATGGCACAAAGGTTTGATCAGGGATGTTATAACTGTTGGTAGATAGCCAGGGGGGTGTGAGAGGGGAACGCATACGAATCGGCTATACAATCATCCCCCACCATCCAATAATAGCAATAAAAGGGTTTCTACCGGAAATGCTAAACACGAAAAGACGAATGGAATGTCTTGCTCACAAACAATCGGCTTATTAATAAATACCCCAGAAAAGCTCATTAGCTTGCCAATCACATTACATCACACACAAAAGCCAGTTCTTTATGAAAAGAAACAATGAAATCTAATCGTTATCGTTATTACGGATCGAGTTCACAACGTACTGAACGTAGCAGATGTCAATTCGTGCAGCCAACAAAAAAGTTACTGGATCGCACCAATTTAAGTTGCTCCACACGCAAACGTTATCCTTATTAAGAAGAGCAAACGTTCAATCAGGAATAACCTATCGAACTATTTATATTGTGTCACCAACGTTGTTTAGTCTAGAACATGTCAGCATGTAAACATATGATATACAGTCATGCAGGTATCGTTAAAATGCCATTTAATGATATTATCTAATAAACATTTAAGCTCAATAAAGAATAAGGTTTGGATACTTTAATATGAATTGCCATTCTGCTTTTATGGACTATAAAATGTTGTATTTCCATTTCTCTTGTGTAATGCGTGTCAAAATATATTAACCACCACGATTATTAAATTCCATTACGTATGCTACTGTCATAATCTTTTGTATTTCCCTCCTCAATCGTTTCAACAAGAATAAAGTTTTCTTTGGCGGAAGACAGTGTTTCTCGAATAAGGAAAGGCTTTTTCATGAATGCTCTGTCTCACAGATAATTTGGGTAATTAAACCGAATACCTGTTTGAATGTATCGCTTATCATATTCAGGATACTGTCCCGTGTGACAGACTGTCGAATCGAAAGATGCATCGTCGTGCATTGTAATGCTATGCGTATGAACGAAATTCAGCAGTATCATAACGCACAGACATATTCTAATATGTAAACTGTTCGTCATGAAAGATTGTAAGAACAAGATGACCCAACTTGCGCTCTTAAACGAGTCCAATCGGCCTGTGCCGCTAGAACCGCTGACAGTGTCTATTAAAAGTAATTTGAAAAGTCGTAAAGCTAAATACTGTATGTTCATAGATATCAGATTCGCATAATCGACAGTGGAACAAATTCTTTCTGTCGGCTGAGTGTGTTTCAACCGGTTTGTTAGAAAAAGCGTAAAAGGTTTCAAGTGAAAAAGTGTTTGTTAACAAGCTATACTACCATTAAGTCGAACACCAGAGCAGCTAATGTCTGAATCATCATTACTGCATACAAAGATCCTTTAAAACGAATATTAATATTCCCGCAGATCTTTGGGTTTCAGATGTGGGAATTCGGGGGAGGGAATGCAAAAAATAGGCATTACTATGCTATACATTTGTACAACAAGATCAACATTTGCGTTTATTGAATATGTATTTCCAAGTACGTACTTACTACCGTTATGAAAACTTGACGTAATGATTTATTGCAAAGACAGACTGTCAAAGAAGTCTTGTATTGGTCTGTGTAATATTACATGTTTATCCAATACGATAAATCCTGTCTAGCAATAAAGTTTGTCCTCCATAAACTATTAATTTTCATTGGTCACTATTGCTATGCCCGACCCATAATACTGTAACAGCTAATGGATGTGAGGCTTTACTGCCTATTGCAAGAGAATCGGAACTTTTTCACGTAACGGTTTGTTTAAAAGGCTCGCTCGTTCTTTAAGAAAATTTTGGTATATAATCTGGCATTTCGTTATCGAGTTCCGCATAATGAGGTTTAATTAGTGAGTTACGGCTTTACAGTCAAATGACTTTCTTGCTATACATTAAAGTTGCAGTATACGTATATGTGACGAGAGTTTGTGAAACCGCTTCCGACCCGTTGGCCTGATTATTGCTCCTGAAGTACAATGCAATTAGCTATTACAGTTTCATATATTATATGTTTATGTAAAGATAAATAACATCTGATTTGTTGCAACAGGTGTCGGAAGCATTCCTCTAAATGAGAATAAGGCTGGTAAAAGTATCTTTCAGAGTCGTTGAACGTATGCAGTGTTTATGTGGCGTGCTTCGTCGTACTTTACGTAACAGCCATATAATTTCATTGGAAATAAACTGGTTCGGAAAAAAAAAAGTTTACAATTTACTTTTGGTTGTTTGTGATTCCCGGAATTTTGTTGGTTACACACAATGGACACCAAATTTATGATTTGTTCGGGTATGGGATCTGCAAGTGGCGGCTGAGTAAATGTATCCAAAATTTAACTACGGTAGCGCAATGGCAAATTAATTAAAGAAAGATGCACTGTTTTAGCCATCTCGGCATCCAAGCCTCCTCAATTTGAGCCAAGCGACTTGGCCGAAAGGCTTTCGTCGCGATTTCCATAGATGTTTACTACAATAAACCAAATGCAGACTACATCTACCACAGCCATGGTCACACAGTCGGGAGTGCATTATAGTCAACAATTCTGCTGTTACGTGTATGCAAAGCTAGCTACTATTGCAATAGTCAATATTTATATTATAGTTAATTTATGGTAGTACGGCATACTCTGTACACCGAGTGACCATAATCAAATCAGAATCATTGATTACAATGGAATAAGGTTTGTTATGTATAGTCATGTTTATCAAACAGCGAATCCAAATTAGAGTATCATGATTACTTCGCGAACGCAGTCAATTGTTCAACAATATCCGTACTTTCTCATTATAAACAAGCGGAAGCAATCAACTTAAATTACGTAAAGTCATGTTAGACTCGAGACCCTAGTATAAAGTAGCAATGATTGTTAGATCATTGAGTAACTTCTTCGATGCAAGCGTATAGTCGATTGTCCCGAGAGCAGGTGCTAGCCGTAACACTTTTTATTATTAACAATGTTCGCATATTAAGCGTCGAATAACCAATAGCCGATACCAAATGCTTAATAGACTAAGTTCCGCATTTAAGTTCATGGTTGGTCACTAAGAGACGAAGAAATTGCTCCGGATTGATACGCAAGTAATATTTACTTCTCCCATAGAGGACTTTAATTCAAGAATGTTTCCACTTCAAGCATTAATTCCTGTTATGCACAGCAAAGGGTCTGGTTCATTCCCCGACCGCAGCCATTATTTATGTGTAGTAATGCATCTATCGATGAGCATCATAATAAGTAGTAATAAGTAATAATTTATCACAAGTAAAACCCATTATAAGAAAGTCGTCGGGTCGGACCAAATACTCTTATATCGAAAATCTCTTATAAGGGTCATTAGTTAAAAGATGTTAAATCGGATCCAGCAAAAATCTTTCATATAGGCCATATTTCTTATATCAAAGGTTTCTTATAATGAATTATACCTGTAACATGTTTATTCGATACTAACGTAACTGTGTGTTAAGACAGCAAAGAATTTACAGTAGCCAATCATATTTGGAGCCATTATATTCATTATTCTTCATATAGTGAAAAAAATGGCACCGCAAAAAATTCCATAACGACGACACAAGATATTTCATATGTTTTAAATGTATTTTATTATAAATAAAAATTTTAATACGAAATCCCATCCCGTTCTTTTCCAATACAAGCTTGCATCTTTTTTCATTGATAAAACTAAATTGTTTACTGTTTCAACTGAAATCGCGTCCCATTCTTCAACCACAAACTTCTTCAATTCATTAATATTCTTTGGCATTCGTTTTCAACATTGTGTTTGATTATTTGCCACATGTTTCTATGGGATTGAGGTCTAGGCTATTTCAATGGCCCGAATCCCATTCTCGACGATAAAATCCTTGGTAACGTGCGAGATGTGCTTTGGATCATTATCTTGTTGCAGGTACCAGTTCCTGCCATACATGCTTTGAGCAGCAGGCAAGAGCCGGGTTTGCAATATACTTACATAGAAGGGCCCATTCATTATTACTAAGTAGAGATGGCAATTTTACCAAGAATTTGACTGTCGGCGTGTTATTTAAAAATCTGTGCGAAATAATTTTACAAAGGTTAACGAGCAAAGATAACGAGAATAATCGAATATAATGGTTTTTCCAAAATAGAAACAACCGGGTTAGATCACAGTAATCAAAATACTGACTTACAACTTAAACTAATAGCTAGTACAGAAATGCAAAAAGCAGATATATGGTCACCCGATAATTTGCAATGGTATTAAAGTATAACAAAATTATATGAAAATTCTAGTTTAATAGCTCGCGGAATGCAACTTGTTTAATTCATCTTGTTATAAAAAATTCTTGTACATAAATTTTTTAATACTAATGTAACATTCACAAATACAATATGCATATTGCATATTTGAATTTGTTCAGTGTGTTTTATGATCTTGAAAGAACTGCAAAATAAATTAATTAAGAATAGAATTTGCAGTCACAATTACATTTGTATGATTCAAGTGTACTGAAAATCTTGCCATTAATTGAAAACACATCCTATGGGTATAGGTAACCAACATTCTATAGAAACTACTACTCTTACAAGGGATGATCATTAGTGTGGATATTTATTAAACTATGCTTAAAAGAGATCTGTTAACTTTGATGTTAACTGAGAGTAATTACAGGCATTTGCACACGAAATTATATCTCTCCACATTTTACTACTGCAATGTTCTCCCCAATAAGAAATAACAGATTCCACATGCATTTTTTTCTCTCCTTTTTTCATTCTTCCAAAGTCTAACTTCACAACGCCTCTAGTTCCATATAGAGACATATAAAATGTTCTAACAAAACTGATCAGATCAAATTGAGGCTCATATACAAAAGATAACTCCTCATTAATGGCATTCAGAACATTATCTGCACTACATTCCAAGCCACCTGCAAAATATTGAGGGCCTTCACAGAATAACCCCAATCAAGAATGACAACCAGCCCTTCCCTATGCCACTTTCATGCACTTCCTGAAGTGTTGCAAGAAGATCCTCAACATCTATCTTTTGCCAGTAGCGGATTTTTTCACAAACTGGCTGTGTGATGATAACATTGTTGTCGTGTGCAACAAGAGAGCTGAGTAAATTGTGATAATCAATTCGCGTTTGTCTAATGATCATCCGCAGTGTATGATGGTATTTTATTACACAGTGGCTCTCTTTATAGTGGACCTCCGCTACAGTGGATTTTAGTTATTGTGGAGAAATGTTGGAAACTTTTTTTCCTCCTAATTAAACTAGCTCTATAGGGGAGGCAATCATTTCGTCGACAATTATTTCACCGACAAATCTTCACCAACATTATTTCGAAGTTATCCTTTTTTGGTAGTTAATTGTCGGTGAAATGTACTGTCGGTGAAATGATTGTCGATGAAATAATACGGACCCCTCTATAGTGTATTTATATAGAAACTATGCAGATATCGGTTAGTGGAGGAAATACTCTTGATTGATTATAGTCTAGAACGCCTCTATGTAGTGTATGTAGTATAAAATGGCTATATTGTGGTTTTCGTTCGATATAGTGGAGGGGTAATGATTAGTCAGATTAGAGAGAAGAAAGTTTTCTTCTTTGTTTATGGAGGAACAGTCTATGGATAGAAGTAGCCAAGAAACCGTGTTGCCTTGACTGGGGCAAGTATGTAATTGATAAAAAAATAATAAAGCAAGGATCTTTATTACTTTTATAAAGAACTAAGAGAAACTACGATGTTAATTAATAATAAAAGATAATAATGCAAAATTATTTTTTCAGAAAAAGGGAATTATGTGGAAAAAAAAACAAACTTCCCCTCAATAAAAGGCCGAGAACTAGCGGAAGACTTTGTAGTGAGCAAGCTGTCTCTAAAATTCTCCATATTGGCTAAGCCTTGAACTAGAATCAACTGCCGCCAGATTCAAACGCGATCGAAAAGGCACCTTTCCCGAAATTGAAGAAGCAATGATAATTTAGGTTGATCTCAAGGGCTTACACTACAAGGGCATATGGTTCAAGAAAAAGCGAAAACGTTAAATAGTTTAAAGCATCAAATTCTTCGAAATAATATTGAAAACAAGTGCCAGTCTAGCACTTTCAGTGAATATTGCGGTCATTTACCTTCTTTACTGCTTTTCCTTGCGTGTTAATACGAAATAAACTGGGTTTTAATCAAATTCGCTATAGTAATAGTGTATGTCACATGATATATTATTAAATACACTATTCCTTAAACTGTGTTGTCGTTCGCCTATTTTCTTTCTTTAATCTTTCTTAATTGCTCGTGGTCGAAATGGGAGGCAATCATTTCGACAAATCTTCACCAACATTATCTCGAAGTTATCCTTTTTTGGTAGTTAATCGTCGGTGAAATGTACTGTCGGTGAAATGACCCGTAGCCATTAGTATGTAAAGTCACGTGATAATATATTACACGGATTTTGCGTATCCTGAAGTTTATCTTTTTGAGTGTCTGGGTTGCCAAACTCAGATACAACATATTTAAACGAGTCAATGTACAGGTAAATATGACAATAAAACCCAACAACTGAATATGCTTCTTTTAATAAGATACGTAGTTATTATTATCAAATTAAACCATTGCTAGTTTTCGCCAAACTGCCGTTTTTATTTTTATAATAAAGTTTGGTTTAACGAAGATGGCTTTGTACAGAACTTTCTCTGAATTGTACGGGAGAACAGAATTATTTGAATCCATGTGGGAACTGCATGCTTTTTTTAGATTAAGCCACTAATCCTGCATTAGTATATACAACTATGGCTATTTACGAGAAAATCGAACAAGAGTTGAGGAAGCTCGAGGTGGAGTTGATTGAGGTAAAAGACGAATTGAGGACCTTCAAGGAGGGAGAGAATGGTGTAAAGTTGCTGGATACATTGAGGAGTAGACTACTGAACAAGGAATATGAAGACGAAGAAGAGAAGAAAATGTGGGAGGCGGAGAAGGAGAAGCTGGAGAGAAAGGAAGAGAGGCTGGAGCAGGAAGTTGTGAAAAGCAGAGAACGAGTGTGGGTAGTGCGGGAGAGGTTTACCCGTCCTTAGACAGGTAACACTTTAACTCAGGCTTGGGAACAAAGAGTAGTAGTGTACAGAGGTAGTGTACAGAGGATAGATAGGGATGGTCAGTCGAAATTTGTCATGCCGCTTATTCCTTCCTCTGCTTTTGGTTGAGGAAGACACATATTCCAGCATTGATTCCGCTCGCTGCAACGGCATGCTAAAAATAATCAACTACCAAGCTCCCCAAGGTTCAAAGAAGATCAAGCAATAGTGCATAAAACAATAACTCGATTGTCGACCTTGATTTGAAACTTGATTGTCAAAATCTCTAAGGACAAATTTACAAATACTAATACTGTTAATTGGGAGCATTTCAATACTCCTTAAAGCTAATAACAATTCAGCGAAAACCTCTGCTCATAAGCTATTAAATAAAGCATAAAGCATGTTCATTGCTCTCTCCGTTGTGGCACAATGATCAACAATTCTTTTGCCATTTTTTTCCGTGACACACTGTATATTCAATAGTTGCGTTCCTTTAGTTGCATGCTAAAGGTGCTCACAATAGTTGCATGTTGGGCATTGCAAGACTTAAGAATAGCTCGTAAATCTTTTAGTCACAGAGCACACATTACCTTTGAGTCATTGCAACTGAAAAAGGGACAAGAAATAGCATTACTGAACTGATATAGTACGCGTTTGCGTTGCGGAAAGGTTCGGCTAGCAATATTTGCTGTGCCACCATTAATGTCGCATTTTATTGGTCAATTTTACAAATCTCATCACAGATTGTGTCTTTTCCTTGCTAAAAAAAGAATCCTACCATTCTCTCTTTCCCTCGTCTTCCTTCTTTTCCTCTCTCCGAATGGATTCCAAAGAGTCAATTTTACCAACCGAAGGCGAGCGTCTTAAATCCATCGAAATGCCTCAATCCGATAACGAGGTTACTGATGGATCAGTCGAAGACGAAATAGAGGACGACGAGCGGGAAACTGACGATAGTGCGGAGGATACTGACGAAGAGTCTGACGGGGACGATAGTGAAGAAGAAGAAGAGGAGGAGGAGGAGGAGGAAGAAGAAGAAGACGAGGAGGAGGACGAGTCGGAAGAAGAAGAAGAAGAGGAGCCAAAGTTGAAGTATCAGAGACTTGGTGCGGGTGTCGGTGAAGTACTGAAAGAAGACTCGGCGAGTGCCATGACTGTATCCGAGCGGTTTGTTGTACGTTGAAATGCTTAAAATGTAAATTGGTGCAGATGACCGTTTAAATGTGAATATGTATTCGTCGAACTCGTTCGATCTTCCATGGAGTTTGTAGATCAGTTCTTTAATATAAACGTTTATTATATCTGCTCCGATGTATTTCTTTTTTACCTTCTTGGCTAATTCTTTGCTTTACTTTCCCCGTCTTAGGTTCTCGGCACCCATAATGGCTCAGTCCTTCTACTTGATTTTCAGGGAGATGTTGTTAATCGCTTCACTAAACATACTGCGTCTGTGTCTGATATCTCTATTGATGCCTCTGGAGAGTATGTGGCAAGCGCGTCACTTGACGGTAGGATAACCTTGCTTGACCATCCACGTATAATCAGTCTCCGTGTCCTTCCAAAATTTATACAATCTATAAAACGATTGTACCATAGGAAAAGTTGCAATATATGGTTTATATCCAGAGAGTTCTGGATCCAGCGATTCCAAAGAAGCATATCCTGTAGAGGTATACGACTACAAACGACCAGTGAAATGTGTCGCCTTGGATCCGGAATATAATAGAAAGAAGACGCGTCCATTCGTATGTGGCGGAATGGCTGGAATATTACATTTGAGAGAAAAAGGTTTGTTTATTATGACGAATTTTGGTTGTGCAGTGATCGTACGCCATCTTAATACAATAAATATACGTGATAGGATGGTTTGGCGATAAGGACACCCCATTACAAGGCTCTGGTGAAGGACCTATTACTGCTGTCAAGTGGAGAGGGTCATTGATTGCTTGGGCTAATGATGAGGTCGGAAACTTGTTATAGATGAGCGGTGTTTGGTAGATATTGATGTTATGATATGTAATGTGAATTCTAATATGTTGTATATCACAGGGTGTAAAGATGTATGATACAAACTCGCAGAGCCGTATTACTTGGATTGCTAGACCTTCTGATAGTCCAAGAGCCGATTTATATCGATGCAATTTGTGTTGGCGCGACGACACAGTGTTAATGATTGGCTGGGCCGACAGTATACGTCTTGCTGTAGTCAGAGTAAGTTTGGCATCACGGTGAAAAGAAAAAAGCTTAAATTGTTAGGATAAAGATACAAAAGTTATTAACAGGGTCGTGAACTATTTATTGTAGGAGACTCCTAGACAAGAAATTGCACAGGGCAAGCCACCGTTATATGCTGAAATTACCGCACAGTAAGCAGCAGGTGTTATGTTTTATACTTGACTTGAAACGGTTGATAATATCGTTTCTATATTATATCATCAGAATCACAACAGATTTTATTGTCTGTGGTATTGCGCCATTTAAAGATATGATGTTATTATTGGCGTATACAACCGCTGACATACACCAACATGAAGAAACAGATGACCCAGAGAAACAGAAACGACAGGTGATCATCTGTAATCTTTATTGCATTATTTTGACCATCGTTTCTATTTCATTTTACGTTCAGCCTATTAACTTACTAGTTAATCTTCTTCTCTACATATATAGAAAGCCAGACGCCCTGAACTGCGCGTAATCAACTCAGCCAACGAAGAAATATCAAGTGATGAACTACCTCTCCGCGGATTTCAACATTATCAACCGAACGACTATGTGCTAGACTATTTGTCATCAGAAGACATGTTCTACGTAGTCAGTCCCAAAGATCTTGTAGTTGCAAAGGAGCGCGATTTAGACGATCATATTACGTGGCTAAGGGAGAGATCAAGATATTATGAGGCATTGCAATCGCTTAGAGGGGCACCAGTCTATAATGGTGCTAGTGGATATACGATCAAAGGGTTAGGGCAAGAGTATTTGGAGTATCTAGTACGGGAGAGTAAGTTTGTCCATGTATTTTCCAGGCGAGTGATATCCGTCTTGATAGTGGTTACTAAATGTGTTTCATTTACAGAGGAGTTTGATAAGGCGGCAACAGAATGCCCCAATATACTTGGTGACGACGCTGAGCTGTGGGAGCGATGGATATACGCATTTGCTGATATGTGGGAATTACAGGTCAGCTAAGTTAACACTGTGCTTGCAGGATTTTTCTGTGATTTGAATTAACACCATCTGTTATTACAGTCAATTACCCCATTTATTCCATACAAAAAACCTCAATTGAGTGATGCGGTGTACGAAATGGTATTATTACACTTCCTACGGAATGACCACCAGGTATACTATATAAGAAATAACTTTATGACAATTACGAAAAGGGCTCGATTGCATGGCCACTAATAAAATTTTTTTTCCATAGTCTCTGATAAAAACCATCATGGATTGGCCTTCGACAATATACAACATAAGAAATGTTATTGTCTTGGTTGAAGAGGCGTTAAGTAAAGAGAACGACAACCCTATTTTAATGGAATGTTTAGCTGAATTGTAAGTTTACAGCAAAAGCCAGAAAAAGTATCTGTCATCTGTCACATTTCTTTATACGTTATTATTTTTCGTAACAAAAATATTCGATTTTCAGATATGCATACAATCGCGAACCAGATAAAGCTCTCGAATATAATCTCAGGCTACGTCGTCCAAATGTTTTCGACTTGATCCGTGACTACAATTTATTCTCTGCCCTCGAAGGCAGAATAATATTACTTATGGAATTTGATCAGCACTTGATGAAGGAGGAAGAGAGAGAGAAAAAAGAAAAACAGGATGAAAGCGCGGGTGGCGACGCGGCCCCAAAACACTCAACCAAATCACGTGTGAAGAGACAGAGCGAAGGACCTGCTGTGCAATTATTGGTTCAGAACACAGAGCTCGTACCTGTATGTTATGCTTAAATGCAGTATTTTTATGAAGTGATATCGATCGATTGCTTATTCAATACTTTATAGACTTTTTTGGTCGTCAGGGAATTAAAAGAAAACCCGTACTTTATGTACATCTACTTGGATGCACTGTTCCATCATGATCCTCATCTCGGTTATGAGTATCACGACATGCAGGTATGCGCGTAGACCATAATGGCTATTGCTTAGGCAACTCGTGTATTTTCCTAACGACCGTCCACTATCTAGATTGAATTGTATGCCGAATATGAATATGACGGACTCATGGAATTTCTGCGTACGAGTAATTATTACTCACTTGATCGGGTGCGAATTTTTGAATCCTAAACATTATAGTTAATGAATTATAGTGACGTCCAACATTAGTATTTGTGCTAACGTCGCTAGTCCGTTTTTCCAGGCCTATGAAATATGTAAGCAAAGAGACTTGGTACCTGAGATGGTTTTCATCCTCGGACGTATGGGCAACAATAAGCAAGCATTGATGTTGATCATCGAACGCTTGCAAGACGTACAACGCGTAAGTAGTTGTTCGAGGTTAAACGAAAGTCAACTACAATACGACTAATGATTGTTATTGATGATAGGCCATTGATTTTGCGAAAGAACAAGATAACGAAATACTCTGGGAAGACCTTCTTGTATACTCATTAGACAAACCTCGTAAGTCTTTGTTTACATTCAATATGAAAGGCGTTATCGCATGCTAGTTTATTTAATAAAACTAAATGTACTCTATACCCAATTCCGAATTGACAAGGCTTCATTATTGGTCTTCTTGATAATCTCGGCAGCACCAACATTGATCCTATTGCTATGATACGCCGTATTCCGGGAGGATTGGAGATACCCGGATTGAAACAAGCACTCATTAAAGTATTACAAGACTACAACCTGCAAGCATCCTTACGAGAAGGTTGCGAAAAGATATTGGTCAATGATAGTGTAGCAATGGTTTATCAGCTCAATCAAGCGCAGAAGCATGGCATATCTTGTGAAGGTCGGTGCTATAAAAAGATTGAAATCTAATAACGACATGTTGCAATTGCTAATAATGTTTTGGTGTTTGCAGCGGAATTGAATTGTTCGATATGCCAAGAGACCATTATTAGAGACGGTAAGTATTTATTTATCATACAAAAGAATTTGTTCAATTTGTTCAGTCGGTACTATAGTACTTCCCACCCGTATCACTCATGTAACCTTCCACTTTAATATCTGAATACACAAAAGATCTAAACTCAACGCCAGACCCAAAGGCGACGACGATAATATTTTTCTGTAAACATGCGTACCACAAACAATGCCTTCTGGATGAGGAAAGTTTTGAATTGTCTAATCAAGCATTGAAACCAGCTGGAGGACGTTTTGGAATAGCTCCAAAAATCAGACACACCACTTTGCTACGATCTTTAGGACGTCCTCCACAGTGTCCTATTTGTCATGAAGCACAGCATAAACATAAGCCCCTCAATAAAGTAAAACGCGAGACTGGTCCAATTAAGGGATTTGTTAGGAGTAGGCAAGGTTCTTCCTCTTCTTCTTCTTTAAAAGATGATGATGGGATGCCACCAATGGTGCCATTAAGGTTCTAATTATTGGAGTGAGTTATAGGAGGTGAAGGTCAATGGATGTAATATTATTTTGGTGTTCTGTTTGATGCCTGTGTGTAATTCATTTGATGATTGTATTTAAGTGTCATATGTATTGTAAAATAAAAACTATTGTTTTATTATCTATGAGTAGTATAATTCTGTATGTTTTAAGTCGGAACAAGAAACCATAACCCAGCCACTATCAAATTGTTCCAGCAAAAAGGTTATCACTATACGTATCAAAGATTTCTCAAAATATATAGAGAGAAGTATTTATTGCCGAATATCGGATTAACCTAATGAAGAACAAAGCCTGTATTTAAATCGGTGGGCATGGTGGCTAAACCTCAGAGTCGGACGTAGTAACATGGCAAAGAAAATTTGTGTTATACTTGTAATTTTCGTAGGGAAGTGTATCATTGGTCGCTTTTCCACACAAAGTTATTTTCTAAATTTTTAAGACGCGTTTTATATCCATACTAATACTGTAATTAAAATGATTTTCGATCAACATGCCATCAAAATCATAGATAATTCGGCAAAGTCTTTCAAGAAAAGAACATCTCGTTGGATAAGGCAGTTATTTAATTCCCATATTTCTTGCTGAACAACTTGAAGCAGGAATAAAAAAAACAAGTTACATTCCGCATTGGTTCTTCTTTCCACAGATTTTCGCCATTCTCTAGGTATTTTCGCTCACTGAATGGTTTGGTGGATTTAGATTTTGCTTTAAGATTGATTTTCCTGGTCCAACTGCTTGAATCATTGCTTCAAGCTTTGGTTTATACTGTCGAGCTGGATTGTAGGTCTTATAATGCAGTGAGAGACTGAGAACAAGCCCACAAAGAATTCAACAGAAGTAAGCATTTTTGTATGGAAAAAATGCGTTTGATAGTGATTATTAATGGGTTTTTTGTGAATTTATATTGCCTGTAATATATAATTTTATATTCAACTAGTAAGACATTTAATTTTTGTTTGGTAAATTCGATCGAGCAATGGTAGATTTGCCCAAGCTCTGTCCAGTGCCATGCGTACCGGTGGTGAATGCGCCAATGTAGCTCTGCACCCTTTCAGTGCCGAGATTTATGACAGACAGCGAAGCGTGGGCACGAGGTCGATCAGATTTCAGACAGCACCAAAAGTCACCGTGTTATCTGGGTTGATCGTCATATGGTTAAGGTTTGTAAGACTGATAATGTAGGAGTCACGATTCGTAATGCTGACGTCTACGCAAGTGGTCATGTTGCCAAAAGCATGGCCATTGCCCACGACCTTGAGCATGGACTGAAGCGGAAACTGCTCCTGGACGAATGCCAGTTGTACCAGCGATGTGCCGAGACAATTGTTACATTAGGCGATTGCGCGCCTCGAAACGCTCCTACAGACATGACTGTGTATTTGCGCATACTATTGACGCTAAAATTTCTACATGCTCTGAAGATTATCGGGAATTTACCTGCCATGTCGCACAACCTTCCAGGTCGTGCAGGCTCAAATACTATCCCTTCATTGGACACTCAGATCCATAAATAGAAATATTATGGACTGTACGACGTGTCGGGTTGTGCGACATGGCAGGTAAATTCCTGAAAGGCTGTTTGATGTGTCGGGTTGTGCGACATGGCGCAATTATGATCTACAGCATGGTGCGACTGGAATTAAAATTTTTTTCGGTTTTAGGAGGTAATAATGTAACATTTCGCAGAATCACGACATAAAACACTTTGTTGAAGTTGTCAAAACTTGTACAGGCTTTGTTTTTGTGTCAAGTACTTCGCATGACGGGATTGGCTTGAAGAGGTCCAAATCATACGACCCCAACACTGAGCGGGAGCTCCCAATTTTGTCTTTTGTGTTTGCATAACGGGAAGGGAACTAATAACGACATTTTCAGAATCACACACTCAGAGTTTTATTTATGTTAATGCATGACGGGATTGGCTTGAAGAGGTAATAGTAATGTTTCGCTGATTTCCAAATCATACGACCCCAAACACTGAACGGGAATTCCCAAAACTTGTGCAGGCTTTGGCTTTCGTGTTAAGCTCTTTACATAACGGGAAGGGCTTTAGGAAGTAATAGTAACATTGCACTGATTTTCAGAATCATACGACCTGAAACACCAAGCGGGATTTCCCAAAACTTGTTCAGGCTTTGTCTTTTGTGTTAGTTCTTTGCATAACGGGAATGGCTTTAGGAGGTCATAGTAACGTTTCGCTGATTTTTAGAATCAATTAGCCAATAAGATTGGTACTGCATTACTTTGCGGAATGAGTATTTGAAGCCCACTCAACCCAGGATTATTTGCCCTGCCAGAACATACACCGAATTCTTGATTCCTACAAACAGCGACATTATATCTTGGAAAAAGCAACCATGTCTGAGAAACCTATCGAGCCTTTTTCTACTCGTACGGAATACCAGCCAATTGTTCAAAGGCTGATGTATATGGTCGCACGCAATAAGGGTTGGGAGGATAAGTTTACGAAGGCGATCCTTTGCGCTCACAATAGCGGGGTCGAAGATATGGTCAAGATCAAAAGTTTGGCTGACTACTACGAGTTTCTTAACAATCTGGTGTTGTGGGTGCCCACAGAGGATAAACCAGGAACTTATATTTACAATATGCTTTGCACGATGTACTTTGTCCTCGACCAGAAGCCCGTCCGCGAGCTTCAGTCACCTGTTAAGCCTTCATCATATCCACCGCCGCAATTGACACCGTTATCCCAATGGATAGTCGATTACGCCACGTCTATGGGAGACTTTCTCTCTACCCCTCAATCACTTACCGAGAAATCTCTGCAGACTTTTTATACGGCACAGAAATACAATCTGGATGCCTATCAGGTTCCCGAAGGAGGCTGGCTGGGGCATTCTTTCAATGAATTATTCGCCCGACATTTCTTGCCAGGTACCCGACCCATTGATGGCCCTTCCAATCCAGCAGTTATTGTGAGCCCCGCAGACTCGGTTTTCGATGGGGCTTGGGATATCACTCAGAATTCAACAGTCACTTTCACTGTAAAAGGCCTTCCCTGGAGCATTGACGAGTTACTTGCACACAGTCAGTATGCAAATGAGTTTGCCGGCGGGAAATTTATGCACGCATTTCTCGCACCATACAACTACCATCGTCTGCATGCTCCTGTTGGTGGCAAAGTGCTCGAAGCCACAGTCATCCCAGGCCAGGCCTATCTCAAAGTTGTTGCAAAAACGCATAAGGGCAAACTGAGACTCACCCCTATTCGAAAGCTAGAACAACCAGATGTGGTTAAAGAACTCGATGCTCCAGACTCTCCTGGTTATCAATTCTGTCAGGCTCGCGGTCTGATTGTAATCGATTCGCCAGAAGTTGGAAAAGTGGCTGTTTTACCAATTGGTATGGCTCAGGTGTCTTCTGTGCAACTCTCCACTCATAAAGGGGCTAATGTGAAAAAGGGTGCTGAGTTGGCTTACTTTCAGTTTGGTGGATCTGATGTTGTCGTCGTGTTCCAAGCACAGAGCAAAGTTGACATACTTGCCAATATAGGTGAATCTTATAGCGTGGGCCAACAGATTGCAATTGCTAATATATAAGTGTTTGTATCATTCTATAAATATGTAAATCTACGATCTGTGTAATCCGAATAATAATAAAGCAAGTTATTAAAAACGATAGCTAAACATAACTTGATGCTAAAATGCTTTATGACAATAATGAATGAACGGATACAATAAATTTGAGCAAAATAGGATGAAGAGTATTGCCGAACGGTCCCAAGCAGACGAACTGACTGAATTTTTAGGTTATAAGAATCACGGTTATTATAAAGGTTTATTAAACTTCTTTGCTTTGTCAAAGGTATCCCCACAGAGTGTGACAAAAATAAGCATAATTCTACATCAAAATCATGCAAATCATGTGAGACACCATTTTATGTACAATTGTAAGTCTTTTTGAACGGGTCTGTATTATTTACAATTAACTACCAAAAAAGGATAACTTCGAAATAATGTTGGTGAAATGATTGTCGGTGAAATGATTGTCGATGAAATGATTGTCGATGAAATGATTGTCGATGAAATGATTGCCTCCCTTTTTGAACAATATTAAGGTTTAGGAGTATTAATGACTGACTATGACTTGATCTTCTTTTCCAGTTCCACAATTATACCATTGTAATTAAGCGACAAGAAATCAAGAGCAAATCTCAGGGAAAAGTTAATTATCGGATCAAATGTTTGGAACTTGGCAGTAAAGCCTACATTTTCGCGGGAAAATATATTCGATGTTACATGATCAACATTACCGTACGAATGATATTCCGATTCACTCTTTCGATAATTAAACTGTTGCTGTTAACCATATCAATAAAGCTATAGTTATTACTTTTGTTAAAAACCGTATTTTTGTATCACAACATAAGAAGAAATTCGACTAACAGAAACAAAGTTTCAATAGATAACTTAATGATGTGACATTTTTACAAAATAAGAATAAAGTTGATTTTGTAGGCGTTGACGTCTCCTTTATTTGAGATCATATTTTCTCGCGTCCAAAAAATCAAATCGGGTTATGAATAAATGAGTATAAGGATATTCGAACTGCTCTTTACCAACAGCCTATCACAATGTATTAAAAATGATAATATTTTCTAGAATCTCTATAACCCGCGTAAAATTTTTTTTTGATGACGGCGAGAAGCTTCCAAGCAGCAAAACTAAATGTTGATAGATATTATCTGGGAGAGCTATGAATTGGCTAAAGCGATAAATTTAGGGGTTGATTCTGAACACGCAACCCGCTTTATGACAAGTATTTTAATAGACATTCTGTATGTCTATTGTTTATCTGATTTTTATTGTCGAAACGAGTTATAAAACGTCGAAATCTTGGTTCTTTAATTTGGTATACCTGATAAAATTAAGGTAATTATTTACACACGTCTCTATACGGGTATAAATTATAATTATAGGTTATGTCGCGAGATTGATATTTAACGTCATTGCATCGAGTGTGACTGTGTATAGGATCATATGCAATTTGTTAGTTTCACGTTTGAGACGTTCGTGTATGTCGGCTTAATTCATCTTGGACACAAAAATTATATTAATACACAAAGATAAAGACCAATGTATTCGAGTATGCCTAACTCGAACAAATAATAATAAAGCAAACCGAGAATACAGTCTTGATAGTTTACAAGTGATGTTTTGTCAAACCTATATATTTCTAACATTAAAATTTACCACTAATTTGTCGGTATGAACAAACAAGCAAAGAAGCCGTTATGAATAATATTATACTATATATTACATTGCTTTACATTATCAAGCTTTGCAGGCGCATCTCTTAATATCGTATAACAATTTTGTTATACTTAACCCGATTTCTTTGAACTTCCTTGTTTGCAAAAACACACTAGATTTGCAAAAATAACCGCACAAATTACGACGGTAACACGAACGGCCGTATTTTTAACTGCAAATAATACTACAATGCAGACAATTACTGCAAGAATAAATAAATTTGTTCTCCAAAAGCCAAATTCTTCCGTTTCGACGTTGGCTTTGACTTTAGTATCAACAGATTCACTTTCTCGGTCAGGCATTGAGATTCTTGTTTCTTTGGTGTAGCCATCTTGCAGAGGTCGAATAGTTTCTTTGGTGTGGGCTTCTTGCAGAGGTTGGATAGTTTCCATGGTTTTGCAAATTAATATTTTGGATTATGGGTTCGAGATGCTTTGGAAGCAAGTTTTGAATTGTCCGATAAAATCTGTGTATTTAAACAAAAGAATCAGGGCTCACAAAAACTGGTTTTGATCCAAACTAGGATTCACTCTATGAATTCACAAAAAGGCAAAATTTATTGTGCATGGTGACCGAACGGGCGTAATCGATAGTGATCATGGTGCACCGGAAAGAGAATTGATATTTCTGGACTTGAGAGATTTAATAACTAGAATCGGAGTTCATACATAATTCCCTCCGAGAGTGTCACACCACTGCTATATTTAATCAAATAATTAGGCTGCTTGATCCAAATGTATCACGAGTGAGTAACGCAACAGATAATCGCAAAGAGTGTGCATTTAGAAATGGTGTGCATTTAGAAAGGGTGTGCATTTAGAAAGGGTGTGCATTTAGAAAGGGTGGCATTTAGAAAGGGTGTGCATTTAGAGAGAATAGCAGTCTGTAACGCAATGAGGTATTTTAGTAATAAGAATAAGCATATATTAATTTATTGTTTACTTAAAATATTGGTTTACTGTTGTTTGTTTCAGTTGACTACGTTTTTTAACAAATCTTTGAAGACTGTTTGCATAACAAAAAATAAGCACACGTTTTCTAGATTTGTTAATACACTACTGGCACTAACAACGCTATTATCCCTTTCTTCAGTATTTCCCTCATTAATTTCTCTAAACGTCTCTACGACTTTTCTAATCGGTTGGTCACCAACTAGAATACCATCAGGAATGAACAGAAACTCGTTAGCTTGCATTCAAGTCTGAGAGAAGAAGCTTATTGATTAGTCATCAAGAGTTTCACCATGTATTGCTGCTCGAGCCGTGTGTGGGGAACTCGCAATACAGACTAGTCGACAGCAACAACCGCGAACAACAACTATGCTACTAACAACAATTAATACTAGCAATATAGTTAATAACGAACGATTATTCAAATTTCAAAAAAGAGAATAGTTTTATCTGCATTCCAGAACTAGCCCTACCATCCTTATAAAGTTTACCTATTGCTCTCGGTGATAATCCGCCAGAAACTAAGAAACGTTAAATAATTTTCTATCAGCTTGCCATTTTTAACAAGTTCAAGATCGTAACCATGCTTACGCTTTACATAAATTAACTTTTATTTTGCCTTCCAAGTATATAATATCAGAAAGCTTAAAAATAAAAGTCTTTGGAAAGAGATTAAGATTGGGAAAAGCACCTATGTTAATTTGATTCAAAGCATGTCGTCAAGATTGAATAAAATGATGGACGGGAATGGTTTAAGATAAGCTATTACTATTGGGTAGCAACAAATAAGGCAAGTGTTGTGCTATGAAGAGCATATCTGTAAATTTTCATAAAAATGTTATTCTAAAAACTTTTATGAGCATACCTAATTTTTTATATACTATTTGTAGATTTATCCAAGAAAGCGTGCAAAAGATCAACGTGATCCCAAAGGCATCAAAAAAGTCAGTATGAATTTGCGATGTTGTCGGTATCGACAAGTATTAATTCAAAGAAAATATATATATCAATATGATATGAGGGTAAAGTGACTGGTCTTAATTAAAAAAATACAATTTCTTTTTTATTTTCCGAATTCCCATTCAATCCGTAACGTCCAAGTCCCATATTTTCTTGGATGGTATTCTTCTTCCATAGTAGTTTGTGGTGTTATGAACGTATGAGTGATCAAAGTCTGTGCTGTCAGTGCTCGTTTTGCCAAGATATAAAATACAGAGAGCTGCCATACTTTTTATGGAGATAAGTTTCTGTATTCCACCATTTTATTGACCAAGGAATTAGGAATAGCGATGATTGAGGGATCAAGCGAATAATTCTTTAAATATTGAGCCTGAAAATAATGAAATAATACAATTCAATTTGGAAACTTAGAAAAGCTGATAGAATCAAATAAATCGTATTCCCATTTCTGTTACAATATAATTGTACTACTTCTATGTTTAGTGGATTGTAAAAAAAAAAACAAGTCATTTTGCATTTCAATAATGGGAAAAGACTAACATTGGATAACAGGTTCAAACTGTTGCAATATACCTGCTCCAAATGTTTGGGTAACGTGGTTACGTCATCTACAGTGAAAGTTTGTGTGAATCAATCAATAGTAAAACATATGAAAACAAAAACTTTTTTGAAACATTTCACTGTTATATTTACAATATAAGTAGCAATGCTTTTACATTGATTTGAAGAAAATTGATTGTACTTTTTGAAAAAAAGAAAGATAAACAAAAATACACTATTGTTATAAGGCTGTAGTTTAATAAAGTGAGTAGTAGATAAACGCATATATTCCCACAAAGATTCACAAACTTTTTGGTACCTCCTGTATCTTTATTGCAGCTTGCTTACCTCATATAAATCCTAGATTTATACAGTGACGCAAATTATATACAACATATTCAATTGTAACGGGATTACGCTCGACGCCTTGCGAAGGGTGAAAAGACTGAACTGAGAAAGAGTATATAGAGCTCGACACGACACCAAGCAAAACGTTAATGCTTCTTAGAAGGAATACGGGTAATTAATACCAAGATGGTAAAGGGTACCCCTTTCCGTCGGCTCCAATTTTCCAAGTAATGAGAGCAGCGCGCTTGCTTTGCTACCGAAAGCCAGAGCCATTGTTATATTACCATTCTCAGTTCTAATATAATCGCAATTTGCACAATTTGATGGACGTATGCTACCATCCACAAAATTACCTTTGATAAACACGTGTCGCGAATCCGAATCCTTGAGCATTCTCGATTTTTCCCACTCATCGCTAGACGATACGTAAGCGAGTTATCATATATCTTTGCGGTGGCATTACATACGGTATAATGTCCATCTATATTTGCATTAGGCGTAGTACTGTTCGCATTTTGATAAAGCACTGCATTACCTCTTACTTCTCATCCACACAACCCATCAAAAATTCCAGTGCAAAATTAAACCTGATCATAGATTAGGTCGCAGGCTTGCTTCAATACCAATATAAATACAAGATGTCCCGTATGCTAAAAGAAAGTATCTCCTGTAAATCTTCGCACCAGTTTAGGCCGTTCTGCCGGTGCTAATTCATTTGCGAATATCGAACAATAAGCGGACAAATGAAATATTCTAAAAATCGAAGAGCATTAATTTTATATTCGGGTATGCTAGACGCAACAAGTAGATTTGTCTCCTATAAAAATCATGATCAAGCGTCTTTACGATACTACAAAGCACATTGCAGAAAAAGACAGATGGATTGTGCCTTACATGTCAGTATCATTATCAGGTTTTGTCTTTTTCGGCAGTGACCCTGTAACTCTTCCTCAGGAAACTGAGACCGTTTACGCTCTAACAGTATTGCCCAATACTTATTATTTATAATCCAAAAAGAGTAATATATAAAAACTTAATTGGATTACCAGAGCCAGATTGCAATTGATCTTGAGTGACGCTACTGCTGAAATTATCATGTAGTTCTGCTACTCGAGCAACCATTTCATTAGCATTAATGTTTACTGCCTTCTTCAAAGTTTTTCTCCAGAACTTGTCAACCTGGACTGAATTTGTTTCTTCCTAATTGAACAAAACAGAGAAAAAAAGCCCATTTAGACGTATCCTAAGGTGCGGCTCACTAGACGTATCCAGTGGGTTGTCAGACGTATCTCTAGCACCTCTTGGGCTAGACGCTCTCTTTGCGATTAACATATAATATAGCAGAGTTGTTGTCAAACCCCAATTTTCGAACTGTCTCATTACTGCGGGACTCTATCAAGCACGGATCTTTCCAAATCAGCGTCCACATATGTCTTGTAAACACGATGCTCACTGGCTCTGTCACTAAAATCGGGAGCATAGAACATACTCCATTGTAAAAAACTTTCTAAACACCATGATACACTGTTTTCAAAATAGCGAAGTCTTTGCAGGTCAGACATATTTGTATCAGCAAAGTTCGACGCGTGCCAGGAGAAAAGTGTTAGCCCCGTGATTGCTTAATCATATTACTACCCATAAAAATTTCACGTTCATATGATCGCTAAAGGCGATTAGATGAATTCTTGAAGATAAACATGTCAGATCAACCCCGTCCATTGGTAAAATCCCGGACTATAGTGTGAGACTTTATTCCAAGCTACACATACCGATATGGGCTACAGTCCACACTTTTATGGTCGTACAGCATATTAAATCGTTCTCATGCAGGGGAAATATGATTAACAGATTATGTCATCAGTACACGTTGTTGCGAAATTAAACCACAGTAACAGTCCGAGCGGGCTGATTTGGACTAAGTGTATAAAAAAAAAAGTGTCTGAATTACTAACACAATAACTCATATACAGTATTAGTATAAGGGGACTGTAAGACAAATTTCCATTAAGCGTATATTGGAAATAGCCATCTGATTTTTTTTTTCCGGCTTAGTCATGAAATTAATGAGGTATTGTAATGATTAGAAATGACGAGAGATGACATTAACCAATCTTGTAACTGCTCGACCATTGCAATACATTACAACACCAATAAACCGAGTTATTGTCTTTGACTAGAAGGTAAGCAGCCTCTATATTTAGCAGTTTTGGATTCACATGTCCGTTTTGTGTGTTTGCAGGAAAACAAACAAAAAAAAGCCTCCCGCTTGGGTTGTATGAGAAAGAAAAGAACTGACAGCAAAGAATGTTGAACCATTCTATTTGTTCATTGTTCGCTTGAACAAATACACGTAATCCGTTAAATTAACTTCACTAGACACGATAACGATTATTCAACATTAGTAAATAACATGTTTGTGCTACGCTGTACTTTCTTTAAGCTTGAAGTCAACTTTACGAAGACATTTGTTTTGTGTTTTTACTTTTACTAGTCCGAAGGTTTGTTATTCTAAACATAATATACATACATATTTTCGAAGTAAAGAATATTCGGAGCACTACCAATAAAAACTTTTTTGTCACACCAAATGGTACACTATATGCAGGGAAATTTTAAGTTAGAGATGATACTAGAATTGATCTTTCTGGAGCACGAGTAAAGTAGTGCATGAATAGTATCGTTTCAGGAGAGTAACAATCGTATCTATTGTCTGATATATGAATGCCATCGGTGAGGGCTATACCTTCTGAAAAGATATATAAGCTTCTGGAGGGAAAGTAGCAAAAAAATACAAAAAAAAAAAAAAAAAAAGCAAACAAAAAAACCAAAAAAAAAACCAACCGAAATACTTTCGATAAATCGCCATTAATGACAACCATTAACACTCCATTTTCAACTACTAAGCCTCCTTTCCCAACACCTCTGCTTTATTCTACAGATACTCTTACTTCACACGAACGCAATCTCTTACTTAATCCACCCTATATGCTCAACATTTCCCCTGATTCTCTTATTAATCCAAAACGCAAAAACCAAAATTCAAATCCTCCCAGACCGTCCAATTGTTGGATTATTTTTCGCCAAAATTTTGCAATTGGATTACGATCTCAATACCCTGAAAATTCTTACAGTATTCAAAATGTTTCTAAAATGGCTTCTGAAGATTGGAAAAGTCAGCCAATTTTAGTCAAACAGTACTTCGACACTCTTGCTAAATTGGCTCTGCAGCGTCATAAAGAAATTTACTCTGGCTACATTTACAGACCAAGAAGAGCGAGACAAAGCAGAAGAAAGAATTGGTCCTTTAAAATGATGAACAAAGATAAATTTATAGAACGTATGACTAGTGAAAACAATGCCGATAAGAAAAAGAAAGAAGAAAGAAGGGCTGGTGATAACTCTGCGCAACTAAACGCTAATGAACGACTCCAAACTTTGGACGAATCCGCTTGCTTTATCGAATATGGGCCAGTCGACTACGGTCATTCGCTTGGGCTGAACGTTAACGCATCGAATGAATATATATCAGTTGGATACAGTCAAAGAGACGAGCAAGATTCATCAACTGAGTATTGTGGACTAGTTCCATATATTGATGAGCACGACTCACTGGATGGGATTAGTGAAAGCTTGTACTTTGATGAGTATGGCACCGATGTCACGATCAACAGTGGTGACGTAACTGAGATTAATGATACATTTCGTTCGCTGTGCGGTAATAATGATACGTCAGCCGTTGAATATTATTATCAAGAAATCGTCGCAGGCTCGCTTGAAGACCTGTCATTTCCTCCGAGCGACAGCAACTAGTCGGCTAGTCATCAATTTTGATCGAATAATGCTAGTTCATTTACTCTTTTATTTAAAGCACATCAGTTCTATCTCTCTTCAATAACAATAGGACAAGATAATTCAAACTTCTATCAAGTGCTCGCTCATAGAACTTCTATACTCATTCCTCATAAGATTTATTAGTTTAGGATGCGGAATACGGTTAGTGCCGTGATACCGAATATGCAATAATAAATTAACATGTATGTTGGGAAAGGAATTAACAATACTGGGCACACATGCGTAATGAATGGCAATATGTTCTCACGATAATATACAGATTCCCACGCTACCCAAAACAATGCTAGGGGTGCATGCACATGCAGGTCGGGTCTCTCGATTATTCAATTTGGAAGAAGGCCAAAACTTTCCATCGACAAGTCAAGTCAGTCCACCATGCATTACCGACTTGTCGAGTTTTGCAAGCGGCATATTTTAGGATTCGACAATCGATATCGCCGCTTTTTGTAATGTCAAACTTTTTTACACAATAGTTGAGTTTTCAACTTTGTATATTATATCAATTAATCTCTTCATACGTACTTTGTATATTATATCAATTAATCTCTTCACACGTACTTTGTATATTCATATCAATTAATCTCTTCAATACGTACTTTGTATATTCCTATCAATTAATCTCTTCACAACCTAATTCGTCTTAAATCAATCCAACTGTGCGACAAAAAAGATAATGAAAAATTTTTTGCATCACACAAATCATATCCCGTAACCTTATTATTGTGTGGGTTTATGGATCGGCTGGTTAATTAAGACCCAATATTAATATTTATAGTGGACCTGAAATAAGGTAAGAGATGCAACTATGCTAATATATAATACAGTCACACCTCAGGGACCAATTACCATTCTACTAATAATATCCCAACTGTCACGTCATTTCTATTTTTACGTTCTGCCATATTTTCATCAAGTTTATTTTTATAAGCAACATAAATCAGGCACATTTACGTACGTAATTTGTCAGCGATTGCATAGGAGGAGGAAATACTCGGACCAAAGCCATTAGGGAGTATTCGTATACTTTGATCGCGCTATCTACGCTACATATCATTGGGAATATCATCAACATACTCTTTATCTACCTGTCCTTGAATTGTGTCCAGGTAGGGTTTTTTGAGGCGGAACGCATTTTCTCGCATAAATTTGAGTGTCCGTATTCTAATTCAGCTCACGAATGAAGTTTTAAAATCTGAACAAATAATGAGCCATTTAATAGTGTTGTTGCGTGCGTGCTATGTTATGGGTGCTGATTTTGAAATAGTTGGTTTGTCTATCAAGCAGATGCAATAAAAAGTTTGAAAGCATGAAATGCATAGCCAGACGCCCTTTAATAATAATGGCAAGATTGTGTTATTCAAATAAACAGGTAGTCGAAAATCATTTTTAACCAATACATTGATAAAATGGGGGTATCACTTCACTCACCAATCTTAATCTGTGGCGTTCAGTAATTTTGACCCCCTGAAATCTTTCTGTGGCACCATCTTCAATTATATTATTTCGAAAAAACTGGCCAAATTTATTTTTCTTGAATATTTAATCAGAATGGCCGACTATTTTTCAAAAGCGGCAGCGCTTGCACAAAGCGCTGCCAAGCTATCAAAAAAGATGTCCGAGGGACTAGTCGAGAATGCTCGTGAATTTGGCCTGGAGGCAACGTCTAGTCAGCATTACTTTGACACTTCCGAAGAAAAAATGCTACATATCAGAAAGTATTTGGATTCAAGACACGATAGAGAGAAATTAGATGGTCTGAAAAGATTAATTGCTGTAAGCCTTGTTGATGTTCTTCCCTCATCATGATTCGCGTTAGCGCATGCACACGTACGTTCTCTTTAACTCACAGCTCTCGACTCTTCTTCACACATCGGCATAAAGATGATCTCAAAAGGCCGTGATGTGTCAGAATTCTTCCCAGACGTGGTAAAGAATGTAGCCTCGAACAATCTTGAAGTTCGAAAACTAGTCTATATATATCTCCTTCGATATGCAGAACAAGAACCTGATCTTGCGTTGCTGTCAATAAACACTTTTCAAAAAGACCTCACCGATCAGAATCCAATTATTCGAGCGATGGCGTTGAGAGTTATGAGTGGAATACGAGTACCTGTGATCGGTCCAATCGTTTTACTCGCTATTAAAAAGTGCATCGTTGATTTATCGCCATACGTCAGGAAGGCTGCTGCTCATGCTATTCCGAAATGTTACAGGTAAGGAGATGGATGCATTATTTTTACTCGATGAGAGACTGACATTTGCTTGTGTTGAGAGCTATAAATGCTTTTACCTTATAATTTGTTTCAAATTTAGTTTAGATCCTTCTCAGAAAGATGCATTGGTTGAGATAATAACTACCATGCTTAACGACAAGTCTACATATACAATCGGAAGTGTGATAATGGCATTTAATGAAGTATGTCCAGAGAGACTGGATTTAATTCACCAGCATTATAGAAAGCTATGCAAAATGTTAGTTGACGCTGAAGAATGGGGGCAGATAGCAATAATAGGTCTATTGATTAGATATGCAAGGTAAGCTGTTGTTGATCGCTGTAGTTTTTGGTTTGTATGCATTATTTCTAAAGTGGAGCTTAATTACGGCCAGAACGCAGTTCTTAAATCCCAATCCTCAGGTAATGTTACTTGGGCATCATATCAAATAACGGGCCGTTTAAAAATTTTGTGTGCGGTAACGAAAGGCGTTAAAGAAAGCCTAATTTTTACGTGATAATATTGCAGGGAATTAAGCATTCTACTAAGAAAAAAACAAAAGCATTCTACTCGGATGAGAGTTCTGATTCGTCCTCGTCATCTGTTGTCAAGCTTTGTCCTTTGGATCCAGATCATGACTTACTTCTCAGATCTTGCATGCCATTACTACAAAGTCGGAACACTGCTGTAAATATTAACTGTCTACTAGTTGTCAAATCTGAGGGGCTATACGTTTATGGGTTAATACGAATATTGCATTCTATCAAAGGTGGTTCTATCAGTGGTCAAAATATTTTACTATCTTGCCCCCCAACAAGAAACATATAAAATGGGAAAGTCACTGGTCAAACTACTCCGTTCTCATCGGGAGATACAATACGTTGTTCTCAAGAATATTATGATGATAGCGACTCAGCAGCCGGTGCGTACAAGTCGAGCAAAGACTGTAACGATTATATATGACAAATACTGTGCTTATTAATTATACTTTTTTTTTATTAGAATTTGTTTGAGCCCCATCTCCAGCAATTCTTTGTTAGAGCGACTGACCCTGCCTTTATTCGTGACTTGAAATTAGAGATAATGACACAGATTGCGACTGAAAGTAATATAACGTTTCTACTTAGAGAGCTTCAGGTTGTTGAATAGCTTCGTATTCATATGTGTTCTTATAAAACGTATCAAACATTTATTGATCATACCCACTCATTTTGCATTTAGGAATATGTGAAAAGTCCAAACAAAGATTTTGCTACTTCGGCGATTCAGGCCATTGGGCGGTGTGCAATAGGAATGCCAGAGATGGCCGAGAACTGTCTAAACGGATTAATGAAACTGTTGTGGAGCAAAAATGGTTGGTTTTTGAATAATAGTCGATTCGATTGTTGTATCTTATCCATTCTCTACTAATATGATGGCAATTTATCAGACGCCATAGTCGGAGAGGCTGTATTAGTAATAAAAAGACTTCTCCAATTAAGACCACATGACAATGTAGAAATGATAACGCAACTCGCAAAGGCCCTCGATCAAATAACCGTTCCCATGGCCCGCGCTTCCATCTTCTGGCTAGTTGGACAATATGCACAAAAACTCGAGTTAGTTGCTCCAGACATCCTTCGCAAAGCTGCCAAGGACTTTTCTAACTCGGATGATGTTGTCAAATTACAAGTAATTACTTTGGCTGCCAAGCTTATTTGTTTGCATCCGACAGACCATACGCTGGAATTGTTGTACGAGTATATAATGAATTTGGCGCGATATGACGTGAATTATAATATCAGAGACAGAGCAAGGATGTTAAAGGGGTTGAGGGATGATCAACGACTAGGAGAAAAGGATGGAGATGAGAAAAGTGTGGGGGTATTTGCTGAAAAGATGAAGATGATATTGCTTGGTAACAAGGAGGCGCCCATAGAGAGTCTAAGCATGGGTATGTTCTGATCTGATATGATAATATCGTTGTAATCGAGCACGTTTTAACAGTCTTGTCTTACCAATAGGGTCATGTAAATACACGCTTGGATCAATGTCACTTGTTCTCGACCACCCAATGCCCGGATACGAACCGCTACCCGACTGGTCTACCAAAAAACCTGATCCGTCTGTCAGGAACACAGCGGTATAAATGCAATATGTATATGCAGAAACTTTACGTTTGTTTTTGTTCTATTTCAAACGAGCGCCCTTTTTTTCCATAGGTTGATTCATATGACCGAACATTCGCTGTACAAGGCTTCGGCTCCGACTCATTTAGCCAGTTTACTCAACCTTCCACGTATTCTACACCAAGACGCGACAACGTACTCTACGATTTAGATAATTTCTACGATTCTACCGAGAGCGAAGAGGAGACTGAAGAAGAGACTGAGGAAGAAACTGAGGAAGAGACTGAGGAAGAGACTGAGGAAGATAGTGAAGAAGAGGCTGAGGAGGATAGTGAAGAAGAGAGCAAAGAGGTAGAAGGTAAGTACAAGGAATTAGATGTTGTTGTGAAGTTTAACATATACTTATTGTACACGGTTTTAGCACTACGTTATCATTCTATTGGCGACGAGACGTCAGAAAGTGAGGACGAAGACGAGAGCGAAGAGGAAGAGGACGATGATGAAAAAGAACAAGAAGAGGGAGGAAATAGTAATGAAAATGAAGAGGAAGAGGAAGAAGGTGATGATGACGACGATGACGATGAGGAAGTAGAAGTAACATCAGCATCCTCAGAAGAGAATGATACCGACAACCAACAAAGACATAGATTAATCACAAAGACATCATAACTATAATTTAATCAATATAAGCATCATTGTATTATTGATAATATGCGCGTTTGGGCATTAACTTCATACAATTATAATACTCATTCTGTTGAAAGTGTCTACTCTAAATATTCGTCCCTTTCATTACTTTTCGGAATCATAATAAATGCCCCCAGAAAGATTTATTTCAACCTGACAATGAGAATGTTCGATCAAGAGTCCAGGATAGACGACTCCCAAACATAGAATAGACACGCGTTGTAATGGTCCACGTTCTTTATTAGCATATTAATGCAAAGTTGACACCAATAAAAAGCTCGGATAGTTTGATGGATATCCCATGACTATATGTGGGGCAGACTACAACAAAACCAGACAAAGTGAACATTCTATTTATATTAATGAGAGGCTGATGTGGCAGGTCTAGTAAATAATGAGGTTAGGAGTCAGCTCCCCAAAGAAATAAGCGATAACGCTTTGCAAACAAAAGCAGAGCGGGCTCGGAAAGTATATGCTCTTTTTGATGCTATCGGCGAGGATAAAATAGTTAGAATCAGATCTTTTACTCCGTCTACTATCCTCAAGTTATGTCACGAAAACATCGATCGTGTAATAATAATACTTCGTACTCATTAGTTGTGTAACATGTCCCGGATGTCACTCTCAGTAAATTGACATTCGTTATACTTTGTGCGAACTATACAGTATCTATCACTTGGTGCATTAATATTGAATGACGCTCCGCTGATTCCTTGCTGTATGAAATTTCGCTTTGGGCTTAGAACGACGATCACGACACTATATAGACAGATTTGTTAATAAAGTTCACTATAACCAGGTTTATTATTTATAAAAAATTCGGTTCTTGACGGTGGGGTTCACTACAGCCAGAGTTCCGTTTAACCAGGTTCACTATAGACAGCTTCAACTGTATGTATATTTGATATGATCAGATTAATTAAATTATATCGGCAGTTTGGCCGGCAAATTTGACTTGTTACCAGTGAAAATTTTTTTACTGCGTGCACTCCGCGTAATGATACACTGATACCATTGTTGAAACAATTATGACAGACGTGATATTATGACATGGTGTTGCATAGACATTTATACTTATGCGTGCGTGCGAAAACAATATCATCATCCATATGTAATATCGATATATGCATTGATACTAATACATGATTTGTAATCAATATATAAAACGTAAATCCTCTTTAGAAAAGGTAAATTCTCTTTTCCCTTTTTACGAAATATGGTTACAGAACTACAAGACCCGGAAAAACTAGAAAGCCCGTATTTTAAAATACAAAGCACTCTTGAGCCACATAATCTTGTTAAGACATCTGAAATAATTTTACAGGCAGTGAACGACCAACCGATGTTGACGTATTCCTACTGTCTGGAAATAGTATTTGAAGACGACAAGGCCTTATTTACCTTATGTCTTAATCAAGTCTTGTGGTTCGATTTGTACTTGAGCAAAAAAGATTTAGACGTTGCCGCCAGGATTGCGAGAACATATGTTACAAATACCCGATTAACTGTACCATATGAAAATGACAAAATGGCACTGTTTGAGGTAGAACACAGTGAAACTATTGACAATTCGGCATTTAAATTGTGCGAATATGGCCAAATAAATTTCCGAGAATCGCTAAAACTAATAACTATTACTAGGATAATATAACAAAGGTATTCTATATTGCCGATGACCCGAAACCCGAAAAAAAATTATCCAAAATTTTCAAATCACAAGTCTACTATCATATATCAGTCTTGAATAATAATTACCAATGACTGATTTCTTAAAAACAATAATGTAGACACGCTTGTGCTAATCTTTCAAGAAATTGTTTAGCTTATAATTTTGAGTTGTAGGCTTTCCCTTTTTCCAACAATTTAAATGTTCTGGATTGCAAATTCCGTTACTATGTTGTTTGCAACTAGCAGACATAGATAACGTATAAAAATAAATCGCTTTTCATATAGCCTAAATACTACATAGTTTAATCCAAGCAGTTTATATGCTGCACATCGATATGCGATATTTAAAGTAGACAGTTCCGTATAAATTAGTAAAGAGAGTCTCTGCAACGCCTAATAAATAACAAAAGAATTAATTCAAATAAACCACCAATAGAAGATTTTGAATCGTGTATAACAAGCGATCACATAAACTATTCTACTCACCTCGCTTTAGCGTTTTACTCGTCATAGAAAACTAGAAAACATACCGATTATGAAACACTAGCCATATAAATGTTGTATATAATTTGCGTCACTATATAATTCCCGGAATTATATATATAATTGGTGGCCGATCACCCCGAAACCTGATTTACATATATAATTTGTGACTGATGACCCCCAAATATATCGTTGATACGATGATTGTTAAAATGTAAG
>CAJVPI010000072.1:0-60919 GCA_910592345.1 Paraglomus brasilianum
GAAAATTATTTACCCCTAAGTAATTTCCTTATTAGAGCAGAGAGCCTTTATCAGGAAACATACCAATATTTTTGACCATATATGTAATAGTTCAAAATTTGTTATTGTGGTACAATTTACTTCCCTTGACTGTAGAGCGATCTCTACCCAAACTAATATTGGGCCACCTCAATTATCATGTGGTGCACATTTTTTTTCGCCATCACTTTGCCACTCAGTGTCATGAGGGCAGCTTTTTTCTTGACATAGGCTATGACTCTCAGCCTTGAACTGGCATCGAGGATGTAGGTAAGAAAGCATCATTGGCATACTTGTGGTAAATATCCAAATTCTGTTAATTTCCCAACGATTCACTTCCATGTAGTAATGATTTGTTCTTAGTATTTTAATTGCATGTCTTTAGTTTTAATAAATTAGGCCTGATATTCTGCTCATGGTGACTGCACATGGGCTTATTATGAAAAGTACAACCCCACTTGTCTCCTACTTCCCAGCACATATACTTCAGCTGATGCAAAAGCAAGTGATGCATCCTCTACAAAATATCATCCCACGCGCGTGCACACTTATATCTCATTCTGGATCGATCTGGGTTCTTACATTCACATTAATTGTAGCCTTATTTCTAAGTTCTTGTTATACATGCATATTATACTATGTCCAGATTGTCGGGATTAGACTAGATTCCAGTAGTCTATGATATTCCTTATACAGTAGATCAGACAACCCTTTCTGCAAGTTAGCCATATCACACATTCTTGGTATTAGTATGAACACTGATGGCAAAGGTGTATTGTAAAATAACGATATTTACTTAACAAAGGGTATAAATCCCAAGGCAGAAGGTGGAACTCGACCACTGGGAGTGCTCTCTCCAAAGGACAAGATCGTGCTCTCACAATTCACACTTCTTATGGTCGGTTTGTTTTTTTTTTCTTTTTCTTTTTTTTTGAATTATACATGTAATCCGGAATGTACTGTACTCCAATAAAAACGTTAAAGAATGTGAATACTTCGCGATCGGTAGAAATTTTAAACCGCATAGTAATACCATCGGGCTCAATAGCAAGTCACTTCTTCAATGTTTGTTATATCTCTTCCAAAGTCGCTTGGATAATCTCGTCCAAATTATCCAAAGTATAGAACTTTGTATATGCTGCGCAGGCAATTGACCCCAACCAGGTTATTTCAATTGCCAGTTAACCTTCGCCCCATAAATCCTTTTAAGAAACCTTACCTTGAGATATTGCACCTCTTCATCGAGTCCTTTATAGGGTGCCCATCTTCTCGAATTTGGTATGAGTCTAACAACTCTCCGGCAAATGTCTGATTATCCAATACTCGACCACTCTTGCTTCAAGTGTCATGTATCGGGCAATGGTGAGGCATCGGAGATTGATACTTCGGAACAAATAAGCATCGAATTGGTGGTAAGTCGTTTTTCGAAGTTGAAAGATTAGGTGGAGGGCGGAAACAGACGAGAAATCATTAGACCATTGATTGTTTAGAAGTTGGATCAACGATCAGTCTCGTTTGCTTAGTAAATTAATCCAAGGCAATCGAAGCCGCCTAAAAAATTTTAGAGGTGTTTGACCATTTTCTCAGCATAGAGATCTCCCAACTCCTTTGTAAAGTCGAGAATTCCTTTTGATGAAGGTCCATTAGATGATCGCCAAAACCAAGGACGCGTATTTAACGATCGTCTATACTCACGTGAAGGAGATTTGCTTTTAGACTTTGTTTTCCGTTATCTTGAAATGTGGATTGAATAAAAATTGGCTTAACGCAAGTTGTACAAAAATACTATCTTATCAAGGAGAGTTTTTAGCCAGAAAAAAAGCGATTTCAAGAGATCTTATCCATTGGAACTTTTTCTCATAGCTAGTATGAGGACGTTTATTAAAGAGGTACATTCAATTCTATCTCTACATAACACTAATGTATAATAAACTGTTCGCTGCATATCTTCCACGTGAAGATAATAAAACATAGTACGCAAATGTAGTACGCGCAAAAGATCATAGTATGTGGATATGCACTCGTTTACAGCAGTAGGCTTACCGAAGTTGAATGTAATTACACAACTTGGGGATCCGAGATAGTTCGAAACTTTTCAATCGTGCTGTACATGTACACACTTCACAAAATTTTGTAGTAGAATTTAGGCAGAGGGTCATTTGCTTTACTCATTTGACATTCCATACCAATTCTGCAAGTCGCCTTCTCTAAGTTGATTTGATCCTCGTCAATTATAATTATTACCAGACTGATTAACCGAGTCAACAACATACCTCCTCTCTTCGTAAAATCTCTCTATCCGCACAAAGGATAATCACTTCGTTTTCTGTTCGAATTTATTCTAACCCAGATGCTGCATTTTATCTACAATCAAATAAATTAGTCAGGCGGCTAACGCGGTAAAACCCGACTGCCCAGATTTCCCATGATACTCCTTTAAAATTTCCATCATTTGGCTTGACTCACCTAAGTCAGTCAGGAATAGTGCATGACTTATTCGAAAAGAATTCGTCGGTGGTAGATTCTGTCCGTGTCGCGAGAATTTGATCTCGTGTTGCATATTGCACAATGTAAGTAAAAGATCAAAGGGTCTCACGGATTCTACGGTCTATCTCCTTCGAGGTGTAGGCTAGCAAAAGAGTAAAGGTGGATATATTTGAAATCGATCGATATCCGACGTACGCATGTAATAGTATTGCATCGTTATATCGACACTTGTAACAACATTCAAAGAACACATACCACGGCATGAAAGTTTGCCTCAGAATATAAGAATTGGATCTGGCGCCTGAACCTAATCCAGAACATACCATGCTTCTCTTGCGACTACTCGAAGAACAACTTATCAATATATAGATAGGCTCTTCAACGCAGATAAAAGCAAGCAAATACAAACCTCCTGGAGCGGAATTGGTGGCCTAAGCTCTATCCTTTCACCCTGTAACATTCACGGCAAATGTTGCGAGCCTATTACTTTACCCACAAATAATCTATAGTTTTCTGCTGTCGAACACACGAACGTCAAGTGCAACAAAAAAAACACCCACTTATTAGTAAAGAGCTTCTAGACAGGTTTTAGTTATCGAGAGCGTACAAACCTTTAGTAAGGCCTGTCCAGCAACGGTTTCAATTACATCCGTAAATCTTTCTTCTTTCACATTGATTTCCAGATAAAGTGGTAAGTAAACAGGCAGGTTGTTTGAATCGATGTCGATTGCGCCGGAGCTATTGTACTGATCCGCGTACGGCTTCCAAACGATGGTCGTCCACGACAGTGAGAGAGACTTGAGCCTTGATATAAATGAATATATCGGAATAACAATTAACTTCTCATCTTTCTATAATTATAGTTCAAAGGTGCGTAACTCAAACTTACTCGATCTCCTTGAAGCAATAACGCCTCTTGTTCGGCTTGCTCTTTGTCCAGGCGTCATTTATTTGTTCTAGATTATCATTGATTACGTTCTATAGGTTTCATATTAATTAGTTACCCCAAAACCGATATCATTATTCCTTTGCAAAGCCAAATACTAATAAAAAAAACATACGATTTTATTTTGAATGCCCGTGGCATTATATCCCGCTGTATTTCACGACGTAATAGATCTGTACGCACCTCTGGTATACATATGATTGCCGATCATCACGTGAAACACAGTAGAGAAGTTACATTGATATTGCAATAACTTGCAAATTGAAATCTTATAAATTTATTTCTATAGTAACAACGGGCCATTTGTATACATCATGATAATTATTATTGTGAGAGCTGATGTTGAAATCCAGCTGAAGCTGAAACTAACCAATGGGATTAGAGAATAAAATCAGATCAACCAATGAAAAGTCATAGTTTCAGCATCAGCCGGATTTCAGCATCAGCCGTGACAATTTATTATAAACTCATATAGGCTGGTAGATACTAATCGGTAAAATATAGCAGATACCGACATGCTTAATGAAACGCTTAGTTGACCTTAACATATTTGTTCTTATTGAGTAACCGCTAAGATTGGCGTTAAAATTTATGCAATATACACATTCAGCTCGACAATAAAATCAATACTGTTATCTTGTAAACTTCGGCACAGACACCGGACAAACGACAATTATTTAGATAGAAACTGCATTTATCTGCGGTACATAATTCACGCTCCGACGAAGAAGTAGTGAAGTAACGCCTATCTGGTTTTGGAAACACAGCAATTTTGTGTTCCAAACATCTTCATCCAAATGTAGTCATCTTGCGTTATTCGTTTTAGGAATAGCTATTTCTAATTTTTCTTTTTGTCAAGGCGGAATATTTAACCGAATAATAATATTGTCAGCAGCTCGTTTTGTTGGGGTGGTTTGTTTTAATTTGGCAATAGGTATGCACCATTGCCATACACAATCAAAATGTTGTCACTAAGATATAATCGCAAGAAAAGTGCATCAAATTACAGCGTCTTTCCAAACGGGATGCATACTATTCTATTACTTATACTATTATTTAGTAATAATGTACAGTGCGCGTGACTAGTCAAACTATATTATCAATATTATTATTATTTATCGAAACTGGCATCTATAATTTGGTATAACATACTATCAATAATAAAGTCTATGACCACCAGCGGTGATAAGTAAATAGATACAATGTGCTATATGTTAGTGCATTTCTGTAATGTACCAACAGGTTTTTTTGACTTGTCAATCCATCAATTTATCAGCACATCAGTTCTGCTGAGATATAAACTCGAAAGTGATGAGTAAAGTCATAGTGTTATTTATTCTCTATAATGGACAAAATCATTTTAATACATTACAGTACGACTATATGTTTGCGATTCATCCTAACCACATGAAAGAAAACTCCATAGAATATAACTAAGTAAGTATTTTAAGTCTGGTTTAACGATCTCATTTCCTACTCACAGTTTAGTTATTTGAGTCTTTATTGAAACGGATTTGACTCTAAATTCAATACATATAAGACAAATAACGTATATTGAAACTTATTAAACAATTTTTCTGTTATTGCTATTTATATTATGAATATGACCATAATTTAAATTTGGGTTCCAAGAGAATGCAAAATTGCAAAAGGATAAACCTCTTTTTTTTGTATATACAAACTGTTCCCTCTATACATCTTCGTTCTAAAAATAATGTTTAATATAGGTATTATAACCTTATAATTTGAATTTCCAATGTTTACGTAATCAAAATTTACGCCCGTGTATTACGCGCTCCTTTGTTTTTATTTTTCCTTTAAACTATCTTTAAACTTTTTCATTCTAAATATTTGATTCTGCTCCCCCCGTTTACTTTAAATTTTTCTTGCCTTTTCTGGGGTTTATTTTCTTTTAATTGTTCATCTTGACCGAACGTAGACCACTCCTCGAGAAAATATATCGTTGCGTTTCGTCTCGCATTCCAGAGAGTAATTGGCGATGAAAGAAGCCGCTTGTTTCGGAGGCCTGTATATATGGCCATTTGCATTTGATTTAGATGCAGGCATATTACCGCTAAAAGGCCGGCCTCCGTTTAGGAGGCTTGTACATGTGGTGGTGCCCACAGTTGTGGACATACTGGACATTGTCGGAGAGCACATAATGAATTAATTAATATATATTTTTGCTCTCTGGCTTATAAATAAGCACGTCAGAGTTTGAAAGTTTCTTTTTAACTTGGCAAGAAGTTAACTGAGATGTGAAAACGTATATGAGGTTTGCGTTGTTAACGAATATTTGTTATGTCTTACGTTCGCTTTGTGCAGAACCTGAGTATTCTCATGTCATTATATATGCTATTCCCAGCAGACGCATTAATTGGGTGTATCGGCCGGCATGTTTTCCCTTCACGTATGATATACATATTGTTCCTTATTGTCGCTGCCAAAACTTGTTAAGCATTTGTACCTACATGTTTGTCTTCATTATGGTCGGTATCTTTTATGGTGGTACGGCATACTCTGCATATTTAATGACCATCATCAAATCATCATCTAACACGAATTCAACGTGTGATTTGTAAGGAAATATTAATATCTTATTCTGGTATCATCATAATGGATGCCATAGATTGTGTGCACCGTGAAATCTCGTGCTCCGCAGTAACACATTACACAGGTATGCCAAGCATCTGCACGTTTCTCCGATTTGGCATAGATGAACAAACGCAACAAGATACCCAAGTGTTGCTAAGGGGTCGTCGATTGTCTCGTTGTCAGCAACTCAGATTCTGCGCTTAAAGAAACATAAATCCTCTTTCCCATACATTATTTAATACTCCTGCAATTTTAATTTGCGATATCGACAGACGAGACGGAGCGGAGAAAGGGCAGAGAACAAAGTTCTCTTTCATTCATGTTGCCTGTGACTCTCGAAAGTTATTGTGACGTCCACTTCCGCAAGTATTCACAGTCTGAAGGCAAGTATTGAATAGTGAATAGTTGCATTCATCATCATGTCTGTCAATAGTGTTATTCAATTATTATTATTACCTTTTTTCCAGGATTACTACAATACAGCCCAATCATACAAACAAACTTCATTGAGGGTACACCACCTCCCAGGTTGGGCTGCTCAGCAATAATTCAGTGCTGTGTAGCAAAGAAGAAAACTCATCTATGACCTGGCAGTTAATATGGTTGGAATAAAGATATTGAATAGCATTCCAGGGTCTGATTTGGTGTGTGTGCAGACCTGGCTGCTCCCACTTCTACAAAAGTGGAACATACACCAACAAAAAACTAGATAGAAATAAAGTAAAACAAACACTAAATAGAGAAAATTTTTTGCAATCATATACATATTCTAATACAGAGTCTTATAAATTATTAGTATTAGTGTTGTGCAAAGAAGATAAAAAAACAGAAGGGTTTAATTACATCATAATCAATCATAAAAGTAATGAGTTTTGTTGTAAATATGACTCTTCAAGATAAATGTAAGTCTATGACTTAGTAAATAAGAACTTTTTTTTACTAGAGAAAGAGAACTCTTTTTGACATTACTGGCCATAATTAAAAAATATATATATATATTTTTTGTTACAAGATGCTATCTTTATTTGGGATTTAAGGTAGTATTTCTGTCACCAGAAGAGGAAGTGGTTGGGAGCAATATACTAATACCCCAATTAATATTAATACTTATGGCACTTGAATCACAAGTTTAAGATAAATTAGAGGATATTCAAATTCTGTGGTGTATTTTAATTTGTATGTGTAGTGATTGAGTATTCAGCATAGTAGTATGGTAAATTTAATTAATATTAAAGGGAGTAATTTGTATAAAGTGTTTATTATTATGTTGGCTTGTGATATAATCTAAGTTTAAAATGGTCAACTGAAGGATTGAGTATGGTTGTGTTAGAATAGAAAATGGACAATTACATTTTTGTTGCTGTTCTTTTAATTACTATCACTATCTATATCATTAACATTACATGTGTAAATAAGATCAATATCAATGGAGGTAACAAAGATAATGCCTTCAATCTCCTATACTAATACCTCCTTTCTCCCCCATTTTAGGTTACCATCAACAGGGGAATGCCCAGTCCCAAAAACATAGGGCTTTTCCATACAATACTAATCCCCCAATATCATTCCTCTTCTATCTTCACCCTCCCCATCTCCAAAAGTTAAAATGAGCTTCAGATGTATATATATGGTTCAGCAATAAAGTTGTACTTATCCAAATGTTCAGTGATCATAATTGTGAAATACAAATTGCATCAAATACATATTTACACCCACAACTGTTTCTATATCAGCTATTTTTGAGATTGTCATATGTCAAACACTGCTAAATGGTCATGTGGGCAAAAGAAAGAGCTTATTAAATCTCTGCTAAGACATAGTAAGTATCCTTCCAGATTTCTCTTAAATAATTATAATAGGGAGCCAGGATAAAAGAATCTCTGAGGATATGTGTCATTCGGAAAATAACTAGTACTAGATAGATCTTATTAATATATAAGTATAAGGTTATATAAGTTTTAATTTGTGCTCAATATATAATACTAAAGATACTTGCATTATTAACCTGTGCCCAAAGTTTGCATTAGGCATACTTTCTGGATCTTCTGTGTTGTCTTATAAAATCCTTTTGATTAAAATGATGGCTGCCCATATACTTTTCATTTAGAATTTGATTCATATGGTATATTCTGGAGGGGTGAAAAAAAACACTGAGTAAAGTTCTGAACTGAGCCTTGACTAATTTCAAGCATGGTTTCCAGTTGGTAATAACTCACTGGATTTACTAGACGTAAGTTTATTTTTCGTTATCATGTGTCTTTGGACGTTCAACTCACTCATTTTCATTCTCATTCTCGTTTTCAATGAAGAGTAGGGTTTGATTATTGTTTGAGGGATAATGTGTGCTCAGGATTCGACGCGCTTTCAACCTTATAATGTACTGATTAATGTTGTGTACTGATTCATGACTTCTACTACTCAATCCCGCATTTGTTTACAATCCTTCTAAATGTTTCTATGCATGTGACTGGTTAAATTTAGAACTTTGTGCATGTGACTGTTTATATTCACAACCTATTACTTATCATTATACAGTTAAGGGGGTAGCTGTGATATTGTTGCTACAGTTAGGGAAGTCAGTCATGTTAAGCTTTAATGTAATAAATAGGAAGGAAGTTATATCTAGAGCTACAGAATCTAGTAAGTATGCGTGGGGGTTGCAGTGATGTTATGGTTTTCGAGGATGCTTGTGTTTTTCTCCTTTGGGAGTTTGTCCATCCACGCCTGAGCTATGATATTTAAAGGGGAGGTTATATCTATAGAGCTACAGAATCTAGCAAGTATGAGCTTGGTTTATTGGTGACATCCAATAACAACATCGGATACTGACTACCCTTTTATTTATAATGTTTAGAAACTGGAGGGTCAATGGGTTTACGTACGCTTTATGTAACGGTCACAGGCAATACATATTATTAAATATGGGAATTTCTTTTTTCTCCGATAGTACTTCAACTATTTCTGTTCTGATGCTTTGACATTCTGACATGAAATCCCATAGAACTTGGCAAACTATCAAGATTGAAATTAGATCAGAAAGGTAGCTCAATTACCTTCCCCAAACGAATGGATCACCCAAAGCATACATTCACCAGCCCAAAGAAATTGTCGTCAGCATGATCTCCAACCTAACCTCCAGAATTCACGTAGACAAGTATCCTGACAACACCCCCGTGTATTGTAATCACGCAGTTAATGGTATGCCCGTCGTCTGCAGGACGTATTTTGCGTCTTCACAATAGGAATTTTTCATAACAGTAATCGATTGTACCATTACTTTTACTAACTTTTATTCTTCCCCTCTTTAAAGATTAACTAATTTCCAAGTCAAGATGAATTTCTTATTACATGGTTTGCTAGTTCGCTATGCTTCGCTTCCAGATGTCGAACGTTAATTATCTGGACTGAGGCAGTGCTTTAAATTAACTTTTACGTGCTTTGGATATTGCGAAGCTAATGAGGAGAATTAATGTGTGGCGATATTTAAGTAACGATAATGTGCATAATTTTCTATCATTATCGAATTATATTTAATTATTCAAAACTTGGACGACAATGTTGAAGGACGATTCTGTAAGCGTTTTTTATTCGTTGTATTCAATCAAACTGTATTGAGAAGAGAGCGTGCATGATAAGCATAGACATGTTTATACCGACGTATACGTAATTATAGATATGAACTTGCAGGCGTTTTTATGCGAACATTTTTAATAATGTAAGACTTTATTTCCAAGCTACATGTAACATGCTAGAGCTAGTTTTTTATTACGCGAACATTGATTAATTGTTTGTATCCTATTAATATTAATCCTTTCTTTTATTCCCGACTAAAAATAATTAGGGCAATAGAATAAAACAGTCAGCTTTTGTTTTGATTCAATTTCTCGACAATCAGTTTCAAACGATCAAATCTACACATCTTGAAACCAATTTTTTTGTAAAATGTTTACATATTACTATTTAAAAAACCCACCACGAAAGAAGAAAAAGAACATATACAATGGAAAGTTAACCGAATGTAAATGGCACTGATACAGACAGTAACTGTCAAGTGCCTCGGATTGATGGCGGCATTGACCATCTTCTTTTCCCAACATTGTCCTTTTAAACTCGCCGATAAATTCTGATGTACATTTCTCGCCGTGCTGAATAAGGTTGTTTATGATGACATTTGGCTTTGCACTGTTACAGCCTTAGACTGTTTATTTCCCGCCCGTATTCGGATCGGGACGCGATGTTTGCGTTGACGTCCCCGAGTGTTTGGGACCTTGGAGTGCTTGGTTGGGATTTGGCAAGGAGTGCGGCCATTTACGATAAGTATTCGTAATTATTAATCTCCCAAGAAGCGGTTTCGAGAGTCAGAGTCAGAGTCGGGATCAGAGTCAGAGTCGGGAGTGCTTGGTTGGATCCGGCAAGGAGTGCTTGGCTTGGTTGGGATCTGGCCCGTTTACAATAAGTATTCTTCGGGACAATCCCCTAAGAGTACGGTTTCGAGAGTCAGGCGTCGTCGGCATCAGCGTCAGAGTCAGAGTCGGGGCCGGGGTTGGAAGTTGGAGCGAGCCGAAGTCAGAGTCGAAGTCAGAGTCGAAGTCAGAGTAGAAGTCAGAGTAGAAGTCAGAGTCGAAGTCAGAGTCGGAGTTAGAGTCGGAGTTAGAGTCGGAGTCAGGATTGTATGAAGTTTGAAATAAGATTTTGTGTTGTAAGTTCGTATTTGATTTTTCTTTGTAAATGTTGTCATATTAATCTTGTCAAAGATGTGGGGGTGATACCGTAGACCTGTGCTTATTTATAAGCGAACGACTAGACAGGGCGCATCTATTTTTGGGTACAGCAATACACGACACGTAATTTGATTGAATCATTCACAGACGCGCAAAGCAAGTCACTTTGCTTAATCCGAATAATATGCACGTTATTCGCGTAATCATTTCATGATTATTGTAGAACATTCTCTGCTGTATTACGCAAATTGGACTGGGTACAAACAAGAGTACATATATAATGCATTGTTCTGTTATGGGAACATTCTGAAACATGACACTACTACACGGTATGATGAACTACCGACAATCGGTATCGATACTGATTTTTAATACCACCAGCTTTGTTTCACAATAAACAACAAAGAACTTGCATGTTGTGTATGTTGTGTACAGTATTAAGGATGGACTATGTAATACGAGTTTTCACTTACACAGGTCATCCAATCGCTTGCATTATCAGACACATGTTTGTACGCCGCTGAGTATGGGAATGTGAAAATATCTGATCGAGGACATGATAGCAATAACGTAATCAATGAAAAATGGCTTACGCAAAATATGCTGTATATTATAATATTATTTGTATCATATGAGCATCTTGATAATAGTATACTTGTTGGAGCGTTTTCTCTCTATCTGTCAGGACTTGGTTGACTTGAATGCTGTTTTCCCAATATACAATCTCTTGCATCTCTTGCATCTGTCCTATGTATCACCAACATGCATATGTTTATGTTCCACAATTGTGCATAGAACGGAGAATGAAAACTCGATTTCCGCAATCAAATGACAACGTAAAGTTAATATATACATTATTATGTGTATTAAAAATAGTTTGGGATAGTGCTCTAGTATCTAAATATTATCCTCGTATTGATGTAGAGTGTATTTGGCATTGGTTGATATGCCTTCGCTATTAAGCATACAGGTTATATGCATGCAAGTAAATAGATCATGCAGCATTGTTAACTGGTGATCGTTACCATAACAACCGATAATCTTCCGTTGGAAAACTCTTGGACAGATGAAAGAATTGACTCCTTGATAGAACGTTTGTGCCATATATGCAAAAGTCAGCATTACAATATTGCGTATTTACAAACAATAAAACTATAAACTGTATACTTATTAGATGATAGGTAGCAGTTTCGCAATGAACCATTACAAGTAGGTTCTATTGACAGGAGGCGTTGGTTGCATTGATGAGTAGCTGTGATTATACCAGTCCGAAAATAGTTAATATATACGAAAATCAGAAGTTGTTTATAAGCATTCAATTATACTATTTAACCATTGCTCAGCCACACTCTCTGTTCGATGTTGAAGTCCTTTGTTTTCTTTCAGAGACATGATCTGGTTGAACATGACACAAGGAAACATTAAAATTAACATGCCCAACAACAGCTTTTGTAAACTGATAGCAGATCCCTACCAAACAATCTGTTTTACTCTTACTCCCTCAAATTACACTCTTAATAAAAAATTGTCCATCTTCAATAACCAAACCCTTCCTTTCATTTCGGAGCAAAATATGCTCACAAGGGACGTTGTGGGGTTACTCCTCTATGGCCCTCTATATCTCCACGAAGTAAGGATATAATCGTGCCATGAATAATCTTTCTTAACCCTCGGATGAAGAATGCATGCATTCAGAGAGGGAAGCATCTGAGCGATGTTAGCAAACGTTCGTCTAAAAATTGATCCATTATATGGCAAACTCTCTTCATAATGCCGCCCTTGGGTATGGTGGAAATGTTATGTTAGGAAAAGTTAAGCATGGCCACCACGGTGGGCCTGCAACAGCACGGATGAAGGTGGAGTGAGTGGGTGGGGAGAACCCGACGACCAACCAGAATAATTCTTAATGGCTAGAATGTCAACCTGTTGTTTATACTTAAATGATACATATAAATAAACATACCCTTTTCACTATACAAATTGTTTTCTACCAGATGTGCGAAGTCTTACTCTAGAACGGCATATCTCGATCGCATTACATTGATCGCTCTTATTATTATTCAATGCAACGACTATAAATATATACGTACACTATGTATCCGATCAAGCTATAACAATAAAAATTACGATTTATTAATGCAAAAGTATCTGACTGACTGTTTACCATATATTTATAACCCACTCGAAATAATAAATTGCGCTTTCCACAAACGTCGAACAATAGATTATATAAATTTTGGGTTAGACTTCTTCGCGGTCAAAATCTGGTTGGTTCGGTATAACAAATGGATTGACCCATCAATTCCAAAGAGGCAGTACCATCTCAAACGCCTTATAACCGACGTATCTACAGAATTGCAATATTAATATGTTAGCTGCGAACTTATCTTTGAACTAATATCAAATTTACTTGCTTCGTTGACAATAATTAAAGTATATTGCGCCTAAACAGTCCCATGTTAATGTAGAGCAACCCCAGCCCCCACGCCTCTCCCAATAACGCAGTCAATGTCTTTCTTTTTTTTTTTTAGGAAGTCTCCACACATGAATCCTGCCATCAGAGGAAAGCAAGACTCGCACCCCATACTAACTTGTATCAACAACCGGCAGTCCATTCTCGGTGCTCTTGAACCCATCGGATTCGATCTTACTTTTTTTCACGGTTTGTGAGCCGCGAATAATCGTTCATTGTCATATCGAATAACTGAGTGAACAAATCATCCGGTTTTCATCGAATAATCAGTTTTATCCGAAAAAGTTTTCAGTGATGGTTAAGCTCTCATACTCGGTCTCTTAGCTATCTTGCAACGGTCTCATGCCATTCTTGTTATTTTGTCCTTCAATCATCTATACAGATCAATTACGTGACTACAGAAATGGACACGGGAAAGTTGAAGATGATTAATGGTCGAATTTTCAGGTGTTCAATAAAATTTTATTTTCTAGAGGACTTACAATGTCGCAGAATATTTTTACATTTGGATCGGGAGCGTAATCGTGTGATCAGTTGTACTCGGAACATGGAGCAGCATGGAATATTTCCAAGAGACGATTAGTTTTTTATGTATATGTTCTACTAGTCGCGTGTCGAATGGCTTGCTTTACGAGACTCGCGTTGTTTGATTACAGAGGTGGAGCTGTATCAAAAGGGTAGCAACTGAAGAATATCGTTGAAGTTACACTTGATATCGTACGAAGGTTATAATGAACATCTTGTACCGTGACTCTGAGATACCAATTCGCTGTTGCGCTGATAGGAGTTTTATAAATATACTTTAATAAAACGTTCATATAAACACTGATTCATAAGCGATACATACAATAGGTAAAATACAGTATGTATAGACATGGCAGACGGTGTCCCACTGTCTCATTTCCAAGATCACAAGCTTCTCCCTTGTTGAAGTATGGCTTACGCAGACTCGTTTCTGACAAAGCAAGAGGATATCGAAATCCGTTTGGCAATTATTTCGACGACGTTGCCGGATCTGAATAGAGCAATAAGTTTTGGAATGTGTCATAAAACACGCTTATTTTGAACATGTTTGGGATTTTAGGCCCCATAGTATAATAGCAAGCAAACAATCCAGGTTTTTCCAAATAACTTGGTGGAGAAATGTGCGTGGCGTATTCGTTCTGACGAAGCAAGAGGACGTGAGATTTGGTGAGTGATTGATAAGTCATAAAATACGCTTACTTTTGATTATAGGTACCCCATTTTATAATGACATGAGGGAGGGCAGGCGTTTGAAATACCCATGTTACATATGTGCAATTGTTACAAATGTATATAGTATTAATATTAAGCGATGCCGATCCTCCAATACTCGAACTCGAGCAATCGTGTTAATCCAAGATATAGATTCATGGTTTGACCGTAGGACAACCTTCAGAATCTTCTATTTGGAGAAAGCAATCCCCATTATGCAATATGACATTGACTGACTCGTGCAACTTACAGCCTTGTAATTTTGCATACTAATAGCTGTGATTCGAAGGTTTTTGAAGAATTATATATGTTGGGTATTAGCAGCTTCTACTTCAGGTGATTGACAACTCCTTTATTATTATCAAACTACAGAATCTTTGGGATGACATACTCATTCCCATTACTATTACACAGATTCAAGCTTGCCAATATGTATGGGGCTGTGGCAAAACTTTTTATGAATGAGAGCAATGAGGTGTGAAATATGCTAAGAGAGCATCATCCTGCTCTTAAGATCTTTATCTAATAAGTCTGCAAGACATGGGAGGTTGAGACACAGAATAACTGGTCACCTCACAATATGAACTATTAGCAGCACATATTAGCAGTGATCAGACAATGGTTTTGTCTAAACATTCCATCAGCTGAATGGAATACACAAACACATTGATCAATGCAGAAGCCAATGATGAACATGTACATGGCACAACTTAAGCCCTGACAGTAAAAAAAGTTATGTGGATGATGCATGGCAGTCATTGTGCAATTTTAAATCAAGTTGATTATTTAATAACTCAAAAGAAATAACCTAATTCAAAACCTCACTGTACCATTCTAGTATAATACCCCCTTGATTAGTACTTATTATTATATACACTCCAGAAAAAAGTTTGTCCCAAAAATTATTTTGCAATTTTTTCTCAAGAATGTTTGTCATTAGCATTATATTTAAACCCAAAATTGTCATTAAATTTATAGATAAATTTATCTCTCTTCCCTTTTTTTCTTTTGTCTTGAATCACTTACTTTTGGTCATTGACTGATCAAAGACATCTCTCTACAACTTATACTCCAAAAACTTCAACCATAAGCATGCAATAATTCCACTACTGTCATTTTTATTTTTTACTACTTTAATATCTTGTTGGCCAACATTGTTGGCAATACATTTTTCTACCCTTTGAGGCATACTATCAACCAGCTTCAGATATTTTTCATGTGGGCCATTTCTTGTTTTAAAAAAATTTCCAATTCTCCTAAATTTTTTGGATGTTGTTATATGGCAAATCACTTAATATATAAATGTATTACACTAACATGTAATAGTAAATATCTGACATGATGTATGTAAATCAGATACAGTGTGTTGCAAAATTATCTGGAATCAAAAAATTAAATAATAAATTAGTAATTAATTCTTTCTCCATTTTTCTCATTTACATTCTGACAATGTCTAGACTTTGAGTTTCACAAACCCTCAAATTTCGTGGCATTCTCTTCTCTACATTTTTTTTTTACAATTTCCCACACGTTTTCAATGGGATTTAAGCCCGGACCGTTGGAACATGTTCATGCAGGTAGACTTTGGTAATCTAGCAAATATGCTTGAGATCATTGTCTCTTTGGTTTTTTGATATTGTCATTGATGGTTGGTGTTGTGGGATACCAGCATTGCACATACATGCATGCACTTATCTCAAAAATTGTTGTAATAATTGCACTGCTAAATACGTTGACTTTTAGAACAAGTTTCGTTTTGTATTTATAGGCGTAGTAAATTGCGTACATAACGCGCTAGACGTGTTTATGTTAGGTGTAAAAAATTCCGAATGATTTTGTAACGCTGTATATAAACAACCAAAGTTCGAGTAGTTTCTGCACCTTTTCCTCTATAGGATTTGATTTGGTCGAAGGAAATAATGGAATAACTCTTACAGTGGAATAATACCTATAGGATCGAATAAATACGATAAAAAAACAACCAATAAACTTACGATTGGAAATATTCAACTGGCGTTAACTATGATATATGATCTCTAATGTCTTCTCTAATAGTAGATATTCCATACAACTTCCCCCCGGCATATTTACCGTAGAGCACTGAATATACACTAACCTACAATATTTTTTGTCATGTGGATCAAATGATCATTCCACACAAGATAAATACGCTACATACATAGAGTAAAATTTTCTGTTCTCCTGCTACTTTTCGATTATTTAAAGAATGAAAGGAACTTACAAGTGAACAGTGTGAGCGTATAATCGGCGCACACCTTAGCGGAGTGAAACAAAACATTATTTCCGCTCAACTAAACATCGCCCCTAGCACAGTGAATGATACAATTAGACGATATAAGAAAACACATCAATGAAACGTCCCGGGCGCCCAAAAGCGCTTACTGAACGAGATAGACGGGTTCCAAAACGCATAGTCCACTACAAAATCAAAATTTCCCGTTCAAACGCAATGTCTAATATCCCAACGGACAAGCCGAGCAATCCTAAACCAGTCAAATATCGCAAGCCGAAAAATTCGTTTATACGCTATAGCCAAACATCCAAACGCAATGAAATTTCAGTCATTATTTGCATAGTGGGGAGGAGTAATGGACTCTTAGGCCCTCTGGACAGAGCATCTGTGGGACGAGCTTGAACGACGTATCAGACAACAGGATCCACCACCAACATCTGAGGGAAAAACTGGCTGAAATTCTTCAAGAAAATCTCAAACACCATATTTCAAAATCTAACCTAACAATGAAATAGTTTTTATACGTCAACGGGAAAAAGTATCGATTCAGCTTGACCATCATCTCTTTTCTCCGAAATGTCATTGTCCATACTCCCCTCGCCGCCTCCTAATAATCTCGTAATGTGCGGCTGCACACAAAAATTTGTAATTCTAATGGTAGAATTGAGAGACCGAGTTACACACACGTCCCATCATCTGCTCCGCCCAACAAAGTTTTTTGCATTCGATAGCACTGTAAATTTACTATGTGGATTGATTTTTTAAATGTTAGTTTTTTGGGTAACACGAAATTTAATTATAATTGTAAAATTTTATGGTATTAATATTAATTTCACGGCAATTAAAAATTCATATCTCCACATACTGTATATCCAAGATATTCTAGCAGACTTTTTCTAAAAAACATAACAATTGAAGTAATTGACACGCGTCGATACGTCACTCAGTTCGTATCAAGTCTCCACGTTCATTCTTATCACCTAAGTATATCATCATATTGTTCAGGCATGAAAAAATTTGGATCTGATTCAGAACTTATCGCAACAATAAATTTTGTCACTTCATAACTAACAGAACACGTGACCCTTAGAACATGAACCGAATAAAGGAGACACCTTCAAGGTTTATTTCCAGTTTACTTGCACAAGCTGCATAGCAATAAGTCCCATCAACGTCCATTTCAAGAGCAAAATCCAAGCACCACGAACTATTACCGCTTGACCCGATCTGGGTCAAATATCACGATAGTTGAAATTCCACCATCTGCTATTTTTATAACGTGTACGAGGATATTTGACATTCCCATAGCGGGGCCGGTGAGATACAGATATAGGGTTGTTAGATTAGTCACATTTGTGATTCTTATTTTACTGTGGTTTTCTGTTACCCCGGTTCTATAGAGTTCTGACGTCCAAGGGCTCAATTCTGGTGAATGGAACGTCTTCCATTTCAAACATCCACATTATGAAGCCAAATGCATAAATATCTGCTTTCTGAAGAGCAATATTGAAGAATTGTGTTTGAGTAATGCAGATATAGGCGTGACACTACACATATAACAAATACCTGCGTGTATGGTTTACCGTCAAGAACCTCTGGTGCAACATACGACATCGCTCCAATTACTTCTTTACGCTTCTTGGCTTCATCTTCGTGAATTGAAAATCCAAAAGTCCATGAGATCTGCGTTATTTTCTCTGCTCTCAATAAGGACATTCCCTCCATGGATATTCCGGTGGATCATTCTGGTCTCATGGAACACTTCCAAGATTCTGGCTAGCTTTAAAAATATCTGTAACTTGCGACTCCACGAGACGTCAGGATTATTGCACAAGAAGATAGTCAAATCCCCAAGATCGGCATAATCCATAACCAGGATACGTTTGCCTGTAGCCTTCATGCGTAATACACCCACGATCACATCTTTTTGTACCATCGAACTCTGAAGTTTCGAAACCACCGACGCGCCTACGCTCAGCTGTCATAAGAGAAAGAACAAGAGATTGAGAATTTTTCAAATAATAATGAGAACCTGCATTTTAAGGCATACTTCTTGCAAAAAACGGTCTTCACTGCCATTTCTATAAAAAAGAATTTTGATTGTAACCTTTCGAGGCTCTCTTCGCACAACACATCTACCGTCATCCCCAAAATCTACTCCCACATATTTCCCATCTATCCAATCCGTAGCATAGATCTTCCCTTTCCAATCTTAATATTAACTAAATTTTCGAGACGATCGGGTTGAATCCATCGAAGACAAAGTTGTGCTCGTTCGCCTTCTCTTGTGTATTCTGTATAACTGCATCGTAAGGCGTTACCAGCCGTCCAACCTTCCCTTTCGATCACATTCATCGCACCAAAAGTCTTTGTTCGGAAAAATATTCCCGCAGGTGCAAAAGTTAAGCCATATTATAGTGCTAACAATTTGTCTTTATTGCTATTTCGAAATAAAAATTCGTGGTATGTCTAACCATTCCCCTGGGCAAAGTCTCTAAAGAAGATTCTAGGTACTAAATGCGCAGTTTTCATCACTGGGTATGATGCGAAGGACATGGCCGATGATGTAAGAGCCTTAGAGGCCGAAGAGTGGCCTGTAGAACAAAAGCCATGTGATACCAATGCATATACGCCAATGGCCTCAATACACGATATTCCAAAGTGTCAGTTCTCTGTTGTAGCTGAAGCCGCTTTTGTAAAGTAACGATGCTCCTTCCTGCAGCTATATTTCGCCTAACATAAAGAAAAGATACAGAAGCAAAAAAAAAAAAACCAACTTATTATCAAGCATAGCGTCCATCAAGGTCATAATATCGTCGAGATTTAACCAATTACCTCACATTTAAAAATTGATCGCTCACAGGGGAAAAGCCACAGTCGTCACAAGCACTTCCTGACACTATTCCCAACTTATTGGTCTCTTTCTGTCTTGTAATTCCAAGATAGTATGGTATCTTTCCCAAACCTTCAACTAAAAAAAAGGACATATTTTAATTCATCGGTATGGAGCCTAAATTTTCGCCGTATCTCAGTACTCTCTCTTACCTCCTCAATGCAATCAGTTTCATCTTCGACGATTTTAACCGTTACTTTCTGTGGTTTCCACCGACGAACGATTCGTTGATCTTCATTGAATTCCCAGGAGTCATATTCCCAGTCTAACCGTTCCCTAGTATATAGAGTACCAAATGCATTTCCACTAAATCTGCAGGACGATCCATTTTAAACATGTCTTCATTGCCGCTAGTCCAACTGAACATTAACCGTTTTGGATCTCATTCTTGGCACCACACCTCTTTAGCATCGCCAGACCCGGAACCGAAGAAAATGCGACCACAACCAAAACACGCGCTGGAAGCTACTAGTGCATACTCTCTACTGGAATCCGATCTGGAAACTCCAGTTTGGTTGCCAGTTTGGTATTGACTTTTGAAGACCCCATTTGCTCGCTTCGGTTGCCTCTGTAACGCATTCCTTCAGCTAATTGAAAGAAAGGTTATTTATTATACGAGTCAAACTATAATCCACAGCACCAGATATCAAATCAAGTACCTCTTTCAAAAAGTTTCTGTCATCGTTTTCGGACAAGTTTGACGATTACACGGCAGGTGACCCAATTGTGAATGATATATTCGCTGTCCGCGTCATCAGTTGCGAAAATACTGCCGATGGATCCTTTTGAGTCTCTACTATGCGTGACCCGGCTGGCTATGTTTCTTATGTGAAGACCAACGTTGGGAAATGGGCGTATAAATTCAACAGATTTCAACCATGTTTTGAAGCCGCCGATTCCAGGGAACCCCATCGGAGACAATGATATCCGTGCCAGTCTTTATTATATCCAATTTCTCTTGTGACTCGCATATGACTATATCATTTCTGAATTTCCGTTTGTCCATCATCGGTCACTTGCTTCCAGTCACAGTCGTTGCACCAAGCATTGTCATCTGGGTAGGAGACATCTACAAGCATGATGAGCGCGATGACTCACGAGCGCCAACTCTCCTGTCAAATCGAGTCTTGATAAACCAAAAACTCTTGCCGTTGTATCTTCCACTTCTAAGAGCTCTTTAGTCTCGGGATCCTGTTTCATCCACTTTTTTTGAAGCGTCAACTCTTCCAGGAAAACACTCGCTGAAGTTTGCGAAAAATTTCCGCACCATTCAGAAGTAACGTAAGTAAAGGGGAAAAGAGGAAAGAAGAAAGAATTGCAGCTATATACATACTTGCAACAATCATCTTGATTGCTTACAGCAGGGATACTTTCATAGATTCCTGTGACTAATAACTTTTTGCTCGTCACCAAACCCCGAACACCCATTCAGCCGTATAAAGATCTCTACAAAGTTTTCAAGACGTGTAGATTCCATTTGTAGTCCAATTTATTGCGTTCACATTCATCACACCATTCTGCCGCTTCCAGGAGATCCTGACCACATATAGCACAAAGATTGGTTGCCACCAATGCCAATGCTCCAGTAGACTCGATTCGTGTCATACCAATTATAGTAATAGGCAATCGCAACGGATTCTCAAATTCAGCACAGCCTTCAGCTATAACAATCGAAATGTGGATCCGGTTAACAACTAATTTAGACAATTTTATACGATAGTTGATCAAAATAAATTTACCTGATGCAGAAAAGATGAAGTATTAAGACTTTGGTAGTTTCCCAATATTTGCATCTTCGCCTTCAAAATCTCATCCGCTGTACTCTCCCTTTGTCCAATATGCTACGTAGATGGTCCCAAACTCACCCTTAGTCAACTCGTTAAGATTTTGTAGTTGACGAGAGGGGATGGTTGCATCATATTCGGCATTTCCTGTAGTCCATCCTTCCATCAATTGTTAATGTTGCACTTGTCGCACCATGGACGAGATTTCCAGTAGACTCTTGACAACACCCAAAAGTCGAAAGCGTTTTTTGGGGGTCATTATCACCCTTGTAAATAAAATTTCAAGTCTGTATCGCCTGTCCGTAACTAGAAAACAAATGCGAGGCGGGAAATTGGACGTTAATATTGACACGACGCGCGGAGACAGCACGGATCATCAATGCCATAAAGTGATTTTTCACAAACATAATAAAATTCCTTACAAATGCGAAAATTCTTCCCCTACACTACTTCCTGAATACATAACCTTGGATGGCCAGTTTGACTGTGTGCGTTTCAAGCCAGATGGAAAACGAGTGATTTGTTGGAAGCCTCTAAGAATTGAAGTTAACCAGTCGCACTCCCTTTGCAATCTCAACGAAATTTTTAGCAATCCCATTGAATCCACCGGAGATAATGCTTGTCCCATATTGATTGCGTTTTAATATCTTGTCACATTCCGCACTCCCGGTCGTTCTCCACGAATTGTCTATAATCACAATAGTTTTGCTGCAAAAATGGTCTGCGCTACTCATTTTTGAAGGGAGACTACCAACGCGTCTCAAACTCTGTTACACAAGCCTCAGTCGGAGAGGATATTCTTCAACCGAATGACTATTCAACCACCACTAACTGGATAGCGATGTCAGCAGCTGAACAATCGCTGATATATAGTGATTAACGCCACGAGTCGATCATTTGTGAAACAAGATTCTCAGCTATGACGTCAGGAATATAGTAATGAGCACTTGTAGTAATAACTCAATCCCAATACCTTTTCTCCTATTTAACCTACTTCTGGTGTTCCCGGATGGCCTTTGCCAGAAAAACAACCCCATATCAACAAACCTCCACCCTGCCGATTCCACACACAGTCCATCTGAACACTTGAACCTTGTAATTCCTGCGTGCAGCATATGAGACCCGATCTTCAGTGAAACAGGTTCGTTCTGCTATTGGCAGGGATGAAATTTATGGACATAGAGCTTATACATCAGAGAACCATCATCGTTTACAGATATTTGGGTTTCGATAATTCTCGTGCCTTGACGCATTATCTTCAATCCATTTTAATGCTCCACAGATCAAACTTAATGATTTGCCCTGTGTCATTTGAGGCAGAAATTGCACCATGAGAATGTTTATTAAGTTTGCCATATATACTAATACGTCAATAATCAAAAACAAAAATTGATCAAGATTCGTTGCTTTTTTTTCATTAAGCGACTTAATTTCTTGATCAAGAGTGTATAAGCATTGGCTTGCTGGAAATTTAAAGAAGAATAATTAGAAAGAGCCTTCTTCACTAAGGTACTTTTCATTGACCACCTACCTTTTTTCATTCCTTTTTTACTTAAATATGTCTCTAATTTTCCGCTGCGTTTTCATTAATTATCACACATGTTATTCCAGCGTACTTTTTGCGATTTTGCCCCCTTGAGCGCGTATTTGGACTTTGGGGTTCGTCGCGTCTGTTTTATTCGTGTGGAGGCGTTAATACACCATTTTAAGTTGTATTCGGAAGGGTTTCTGTGCCACCTGGTGAAACTTACACTGCGATCGAGGCTCCGAAAGGAGAATTTGGTACATCCCCCGAATACAGTATTTTTCTGATATAGCTCGATCGTCTTACATCGCTTCATGTTCACGGCGATATTCTGATGAGTCGCCTTGACTGACGACGGAAAACTGGACAACCTCCCTATCCGACATGGAGCCAAGCTGCGGGATATAAGACATTTGGAACAATTTTTTTATAGACATTGTTATATATGCGGATGGTATTGATTATGATTATTAGTTTAAAAGGGTTTTATTCAGTGTCTACGATTAACTTGGGTAATCTTAAACCAGACGGATATAATATACAGTTTAAGAGAAAAGGGCGATTGATCATGGAAATATCAACCGCGAGGACTCAGGCGACTGCGGACTTTCGGTAGAATTAGCAATATGCGTGCGGAACTGTTCCGCCGGATGCTCGAATGCATGTAGAGATGAAATATGAGGGAGATATGAGAATGACTGCGGCAACAGAGCCGAGGATGAAACTATCCGAGTTTAATGTTTATGAGTTTACCCGTGAAATTGAATTCAGCTTTCATGGTAAATCTGCTATTGTTAATTCAGGATCAGGAAGAAGGAAGAAACTCGGAACACGAGAATTGCAAATTGAATTAAAGCTAGCATATCGCGACGAATAAACTTTTGTTTCCTTGAACTTAAGACTCCAAACGAAAAGTCACCGCTATTTAACAACAATTGCGCATTATCATTATTCGATTGATCTGAATGTGGTTTTGTTTATGAATCAGAAGTCGGCAATAAAGAAAAGCAAGGTTATTATTATACGGATAATTTGCATCTTTCTCAATACACAATATTAAGACACTTTTCTCAACCATAAAGAATTTTCGCTGCAGATTTAGTTTAGTGAGTGGATTGTGTGAATTAAAAAAACTCCATAAAAAACCTGGCAAATTTGATCGACGAGGAATTCGTATTCCCAAGTTATTTTTCCAGAGTTTGACTAAGACAAAACGGTTACTATCAATTTTTTTTTATATCAACCCATACAAGAGCATAAAACTCAAGCGATATTGTTGCGCGTATATGTAATGTTCCATGATGAAGCAATTGCTTGTATTGTTCTATTTTCGTAAAGAGATATAAAATGAAACTATTCCTAAATAGATTTTGTTTTCGTTTTTATAGGATCTTTATTGGCAACTACAGAAACTGCTAAAGCTGCTTTTAGACAGCTAGTACATATACATGAATCAATAAAGAACTTTGGCCTAATAGATTTCGTTTTCATATTGTCTAGATCCGCGATCTAAAGCTTTAGCTTGGCCGGAACAATACGCTTGTCTCTTTCACCATCAAACCAAACAGCGACAATGTTTTTTAGCTTTTCCGATTCCAAGTCCTTCACTGTTCTTATCGTTTATGAACGCTTTTCCATACTTGTGTTCACTCTTGTCCTTGCGAACTCTATTATCAGTAGGGTCATCCCCTCTCTCTCGCTTGGATGATACGCAATATAATACCAAGCATAGATTTTACAGAATATTCGGCAAAGATGTCCTCAAATTTTTTACGGTAATTACGTCGAATGCCGGCCATCGCTTCACTGACCGCTCTCTGTATTTCACGTGGCTTCTTTTGCTCCACCTTTATGGTAGACAACCTCTTTCTTTTGTCGAGCAAGCAAGTCCATGAATTCGTCATATCGATTGTAATCATGTAAGTAATTAATATTACATTCCAACATATAAAGTACATCATCAAAGTCCAGCATTGACCTATCAACATATTTTTTCAGGTTGCTTCCATCAACCATCGTTATGTGTTGGGAAAACATGGTATCCCTTGATACAAGATTGCTTGTTGACTACTCCATGCCGTCAAGAGTGAACGTAATCCTGTACGCATACCATCTTCCAAGCTCTTCGCCTGTCGTGCTTGGATATGAAGCCATCGTCGGCTGTTGCATTTCTTCGTCCTAGGTTTCCCTACCCGGAGGACCATCAAATTCCATTCAAATTGATTTCTCATCTCAAGTTTCTCGTTCAGGCAGGATGGTTTTTGGTTCGTATTGTAGTTACCGCACGCGATTGATTGTTCCGTGTATCGAGTTCTGTACAGAACCCACCCTCGACGCGCCGTTGAATAAGTTTCCAATCGGAACCTATACGCCTCCGTTCCCTTTAGTGACACTAAATTCAATCTCAAAACTGCGTCTTACGCAATTCAGCTTAAACTTTACGTCATATTCCGTTTTCCACTCTCTAGAAAAGGTGTCCTCTTTAATGAATACACCCGTTTCCAGTGACTTTGCCGATAAGAAATCTTGATTTCTGCGTTGCTTGAGAAGTTTGGCTGGTCTTGTTCATGTCTTGGGGGGGGGGGGTATAATCTCTATTCGCAATTGCTTGCCGTGAAATCTTGGATGCTGTTTCCAAAAATCCGTTTCTGGTGCGGGCCTTTAGTAACGAGAAAAACAGTATAAATTATATTGCTATTCATATCATTGTTACTCAAACATACGTATTTAATTAACACGAAACTTACCTGTAAACAAGATATACTGTCCCAGCGAAGATAGTGTCTAATTCTCTCGTGTCCATGATGATTTTATCCAAATGACCGTAACCGGAGAAAATTTCTTAATTCAGCCAAACTAGCGTTGGGCTGCAAGTTGCTTACTTTTAGGTCTAGCCGCTGGCCTCTTCCGCAACCACAGCCATTACTATATCCGTTATATCCGTTATATCCGTTATATCCGCGACTGCTATCGTATCCACCGCGACCACTATCATATCCATTACCGCGTCGGGGTAATATAGTGTGTTTTTAATTGGTGTCGTCCTTGAGGTTTCGAGTCCTTTATTGGTCATACATGGGTGGTGGTGGTCTCAGTGAATTCATATGAGTCGTTTGGGGCGAGGCGTTTACAAAATTTTTCAAAAATCAGACATATATATCCCGTTCCCCCCCTGCTGTAGCCGCTCCCCCTGCTGTAGCCGTTCCCCTATTACAGTTGCTCAGTGCAAAGGCGCTAACACGGCTGGGAAAATCACAAGACGGTTTGGTTTGAAGTAAAACTTAGAATGTATCGACAATGTTTTTTGGAACAGCTTAGAGTGCGATAATTTGGTCTTCCTAGCCACATATTAATAGGGATGGGGTGGTGGAACCACGGATTTCCAAATAAAGAATCCCAAAAAAGTTTGCGCTCGCTAACTATAATAATAATATAACATTCTTTATTGTTAACCATTGCTGAGTTTTCGAGGTCTTTATTTAGGCGCACATGGGGTGACCCCAATCACCATTGCTGAGGATGGCTAAAGCGGACCTGATTCTTGCAATTACATTGGTCAAATTTGCATATCAACCAACGAAATTGTAAAAAAACTACTCCGCTTTAGCCTACCCCCAATTGCTCTATACGTAATGTTATCAACTGATTATTAGAACAGAAAGATTATCACAGATGCACTAATCTGATATCTCTCATGTGAATCAAGAAATCTAGACCTGCTATTACACCTCCCAGAATAGGATATGGCTTTCATGCTGAATTCCTTCGTTTGAAGGCACAAACATATGGTTGGGGTCTCATAACAAGTTTTGGTAAAGGGACAAAGAAACTATTTGGGAAAATCAGTCATGTTCGTTCCACCTTGATTGTATTACATACCAATCAAGTTTATAATTATGATGATTTTGGTGTTATAGATAAAGACTTTTTCGGATTCATTCGTTACGCCCTAATGCATGTATGATGAGACAACTAGTGACAAGACGTGTGGATCCCATCCATTACGACAACAACAATCTACGATCATTGAGAAGGTGTTACCCATGGGAGATTTTCCGAAACCAACTTAATGGCTATGATGATGTGTCAATAGTTTCAGGTATGTCGCGTATATGCAATTTCAGATCAGGAAAGATTTGTCTGCAAGAATCCACGATTCACGGTATGTATACCGAACTTTAATGCTGACGCCCACAATGCTGAGAATGCAATTGGCCTTGGAGAAGATGGCTTTGTTGTAAAAATTACTATCTGGCCGGTATATGGACAGGTTATGTGGTTGTCTAAAAAGGACTTTGAAGACTAATATGTGTTAGCCCTTGATTTTTGACATTGGTGGGTGACATGAGGTAGCAAAGATCAATGATATTGCTAATCAGAGTGCACGTTATTGTGATACTCCACGCTTAGGCATTATGAGAATACTTTAAAATTTGAACATTTGAAATAGAAAATAGTAATGCTAATGGCAATAGCAGTGGCATCACTGGTAACTAACACATGCACTTCTATAATATACAGGGTAACATTCATAAGTTATATTTTACTTCCAATGCCAATCCTATAAATAAAATTGTAGAATCATAGAACTTATAATAATAATATTATTAGACACATTATTACATGTCACGCACATTGACGAATCTGTTGCGATCCTCATAAATAAACAACTCTATCCCGGTCGTTGAGGAAAAGTCCATCGATTAATTTGTAAAGTTAGTCTGTGAACGCGTGTTACTTTCTTGTGGCAAAGCGTGCGATACGTTCCTGACCAGCTGTATGGAACAATTACCTATATTCGTATTCTCGGTTACTTTGCGACAATTGTCGAAGAAGAGTCCATCACCTAATAGCGTGTTACTACTATCTCTGGATACCTTGTAGAGATTCCATTAATTGTCATGCTTATTCACTTTTAAAAGATGTCACGCTCGAATACTACGTGAAGCTATCAAACAATTACACATTCGAGCAAGATAAACAGGATTCTCGAGACATGGCAATCGCAAAGGACACGTATACAATCATTGAAGACTGAAGGACGTAGTTTCCTTATAATGTGCTACTATTAACAAAAATTCTCAGAGTCACAGTCAGCGTGTTATCACGAATACTCAAATGGATAAAACGCGTGATCTAATGTACAGTTCTCCAATACAATACACACATGCTTATCAAATATTATTGAAATATTGAAACTGCAAGGTGCTGTATATACTGTTGTTTGCAACCAGTGTGTCCTAAACGTTGTCTATTTCAAAGACAAGGAATTGGTTTGGTAATATTGTACGGTTTTAAAGTCCATTGCATTGGTATTAGTAAATAGTCTCAGGCGAAGCGTTTGTAGAAACAATAGATTTGATAAAATAATAAGAGCTTATTATATTTCATTATGGCTGACACGTACATGAGTATCAAAGCTGTGATAAGATATGGATAAGATAATATATAAATTTGATACAAGAAAAGAAAATTGAACTTTTGGTTTAACACCTCGTGTATGCGATTTTTCAATACCGCGTAACGATTGACGACATAAATCGTAAGCGTTGCAGATTAATGTCGGTTACATAATACTGCAGTTAGATCCAACTGGACCGTCATTTGAATTGGTTCCGTAGCTCTTCACCTCGGCAACAACAAGGGAAATTTTTATTGTAATGTTGATAACTGAGTCCATTTGTTGGACAGTGTGGAACATGGTTCAGAAGATAAAGGTCCGATTGGTTTTGGTTTGAGTTTATGTCACTGGTTTTGTTAGTGTAGTGTGAAAGAGAATGCATTTTACACGCTAATGATAATCTTACCATTACTGGGCTTAATCAATAATTACCAATTTACTGTTGTATTCTAATTCACTAGACCCTGTTGAAACGATGCCAATGCAATGTATATTACCATCTGTTAATCATTGTGCAATAGGCCTTTAAACCCAGTCGTTAAAAATGCACAACGTTTACGGATCACCAAAGGCAATTTCTCTTATTTGTTATTCGTTAAATGACCCATTTAATACATTTATACTAAAAAACAACAAAACCGCGGACACCAGAAGAAAAAAACCAAAAAAGATAAAAATAAAAAAGCCAAGCATTACTTCGTCGTCGTCGTCGTCGTCATCCGAATCGCTGATGTTTGATATTATATCGTCAGTGAGTAATGAGAATAATGCTTTGCAAGTTAGTTTGACAGATAATGTCTCACCTAGACGAGTCGTCCTCACTGTCGGATAAAATAGACTCCAACTCCATCTCCAACTCCAATTGCCTAAAAAAACTATGGCTAATAAGAGTGAATAGGAGCGAAATTTTGTGATAACTTATACTGCATATACGAACCAACTACAATCAAGATCACACCCACCGCCGCCTTTCGGTGCCTTTATGGGTGACGGACCCCCTACGATGCGGTACAAAAGAAAGGCCAAAAATAACAACAACTGTCTAATCATCTTTGTTTTTTTATTTTATTTTATTTTATTTTGGAGAGGGTATGTTCTTGGTAGTCAGAGACCCTTTTTTTTTGTATCGCTGCGTTTAAAACCTAGTTATTTATTACAAAAATAGCTTACTGCGGATATTCTACCAGTAGCTAGAAGGGGAAACTCATTTGCCAATGAATAAACAAATACGTGTTTGAAATTCAAAACTCCGTCGTTGTTAAAATATACAGTACTATAATACGAATGTATTAGTATGCTTAGATTCCGTTTTTGAGAACGACAAATAATAGCCTATGGCCGCCCCATTATTTGTCAATTATAATTAAGACAATGCATCTTGTAGATTACAAACTTCCATTTGAAAAAGCGACAAACAATAGCTTATGCAGAATGTAAGCCACCCATTATTCGTCAGTGCTGTAAGTTGAATAGCAAGCATGTGTGCATGATCAAGTGTAACCGTTATTTATGTTGATCATGACCATCTGTAAAGACTATACCTCCATGGCTAAGCCTCAACAAGATGCGATATGCCTATCAGCCAATCGTCATTGTGCATTGGTGTCTTTAACTGTCGTAAAAATAAAGCTCAGGATCTGTGCTACGGTGTTCTACGGTGGTGAGACATTCGAACACACAACTCTGTAAAATGGGCGTTAACATGTATGATGCAGAATGAAATAACAAGCCTAATTTGAAATGTTCTCTCTATGAGTAACCGGTTTTCTTGTATTCCATAGACAATAGCATATCCAACAGTTATTATCGATGGAAACATAGGGTAATAAGATTATTGAATATATTAATATGTGATAAACCCATTTTATAATATTGTTTCACCATACATACGCAATTGTGATAACCTAGCGTGCGTCTTTTCGCTGAGCAAGGCGAGTGTTCGCTCTGAGGACATGTCACTGCTAAATCACAGGTATGATTGTGCGGCCAGTGTTATCGAAACTAAATTTACGATAGAGTGTGAATCAAACATTTTAAACCAATATTCAAATGGATGGAATTCTGCACCTAAACGATACTGCGTAGTTTATGCAATTATTCTAGAGAATTTGAGTATGATTACGTACCTGATACCGTCATCAACCTTCAAGTGATGATTGATAACGATACATCAATGCTGTCAAAATAGGACTAGTCTGTCTGCACGCTGACACAACGACTTGTCTAAACAAAGTATGAACGACGGACATTTGATCCGTAACTCGGTGCAACCTAGTGGTAGTGGTGGTAGTAGTAGTAGTAATAGTAGTAGTAGAACACAACTCGGTTAAAAATGAAAAACGGGTAACTGAGAGGGAGTTTATTTGTACAATACTAAGGCATTCTTTTCAGGTTAAGCTGTATAAGGACCCACTGTTATAAAATATACAACGGAATTTATTTGTCATAGTTGATCTATTTACGTCTATAATGCGAATAATTCATTGCGCTAATCTAATAATTTAATAGTATATTATACAACACGTCCAATGTATGTAATATGAAACCGGAAGGAAAGTGGCTCTTTACTCCGAATGGGAATATGTTATTTTTAATAGTGTAAGGGAAGATGGTTCGATACACAAATTAAAGTGTATGTTGCATGCATGCGTGAACGGTTATGGTAATTTTAAAGTCGCACAAAAGTCCATTAACAAGTACAAGACTCAATCGTGATATAGATTCATGGTTTGACCGTAGGACGCTTAATGTATGGTTTGGTAAGTAGCGAGATTAATGGTGGAATTGGAAAAGGTTATACTAAGTTAATCTGTAATGACGCGTATATTATTAACACTTCATATTAGTGAAGGAAGAGTGCCAACTTCATAATCACAACTGTATGTTCTGTGACGCGAATTATATATCGTTGGGATATGCGGTTTGACAGCCATTAGTTATCAGGACTACTCATCGGCAGAGAAGGTTAGCTCACGGAATCGGAATAATGGCTTGAAGGTATATTTTACGGGCAATTTGCAGTCTATTGGATTAGTTGTCAACGATATTAATTGTCGCTTATCTTCGTCCTATTGGCTCGGACCGCTTAGTCGCGACAACTTTGCAGACAAGCTTTAACTTGCAATTAACAGACAATGAGACAATTTTTTGTTAAAATTTGTGTCATTCAAGAGACTGAACGTCATATGAATGACTGAATTTGGCACCATAAACATGTGACATAAATCATGTAAAATTGCGCAATCACCAATAAGAATGCGTTTCCTCGCGATATAAAAAAACCCCCTGCGCATTCCGTGAAGCAAGTCTAACTGCTGTGATTATACTTGGTGAGGGTTACAAAAGATAGTACCAGAGGCGTTGGATCTAATTTCTTTAAAGCAAATTCGTGGTTATGCGCAAAAGTCTTTCCGATATATGGATGCATATAGAAAAGGACTTAATCCTTATAGGCAACATCGTGTTATCCCCTTTCAGCAATTGTGATAAATTTACTATACCCCACGATCACATGATCACATGATCTATATGCAATCGTAAATTTGTCGCGACTAAGCCGTCTGAGCCAATATGACAGCTTTATTTCCCCATATTTATTCTCCTAGTATGTTGTCTATAAACATACCTTTGGCTATCTTCAGCTGCATAGGAATTTGGCGGATTCTTGGCCACTATATTCGGAACTGCTGCCATTGCCTCTATTATAACTATTAAAAGAAGACATAATGTGTATGTTTATTATTTATCGTTTGATATGCGTCTTACTCTTTGCTACAATCGATTTAACGCCTATTTCATTTTCCATAGTATTGCATTTATACAATACGTTTTACATTCTTGAGTTCACGTTGGGATTGATTACACTTTGGGGGCAGAGATGTTTCGAGTCTGTGGATGAGGGTTATCCAAAGATTTCTAAAGAGAGCGCATCGCATGTCGGATCGTCAATGATGGCATTAACCGTGTAAGTGAAGATGAGCATTACAAAGCGATTCGTTTAGATGTTATTCAATCTAACTATGGTTCAATGTTATACACAGATATAACCATGCTAGCTGCTAGGGAATTCAGTGCTATACAGAATTGGATCCATAGTAAGAAAAGTAATTCGGGGTATTTCATGGTTTCCATCTTCATGTTATTCAAACTGATTTTTAATTGTTTGATCTATTTTAGTAATTTCAAATCCTATGGGTTTGGACACATTATCTACATATCTTCGCAATCCTACTTTTCCTTATAACTAAATTACGACAAACGACATATGGCGGATTTATATCCAACTAGTTAAATATTCATTGCTTAGTTTTTGCCGGTCGATAAATGGATGATCGGGACGCTTTTCCATGGCTATCCGGCTAAAGCTAGCTGCTCCACCTCACCCCCACCGCAAGAAACCTGTAGGTGAAGCGAGAGAAGACGTGATAATGCCATCTTGCAAATAGAAACCCGTTGGTTTATCCGATGGCCATGGGTGAGGTGAACGAACAAGGGGTAAGTAGAAAACTCGTTGGAGTGTCTTTGGTGTTTCAATGAAATTATATATTAGAGCATTACAATCAATAACTTTATCACTCATCACATTAATTTATTGTTGTTTTAATATTGCAGAGAACAACGTATTGGTTACGAGGTCAGATCGGTTATTTGGCTGACCGTGTGGGAGGATGTCTACTATAATGGGAAGACATCTTTACACTCCTCGGAAACATCGGAAGTATCTCTTCACATTTTATAGTGCAGATGGATGTTGGACTGAGCTATTCATGATAGCGTACGGAACGGCCATGACGGCCATGGTCCAGGCATGTTATATTTTCTTATAAGGCGGAAAATATTGCTATCGGTAGTTTAACACAAGAATTATTAATCATTTATAACTATTCCCCTCAGTTGGCCAAATACAATCTAAAAGTGGTAGCAACGAATGCGCAGGCCTAGAACTTCGATGCATCTTCTTTACACCAATAATTATGCGTCTTGAACTCGGATATGCTGTTAGAAATTAACAACTACCTACATGCTTAACTATCCGCCTGCAGAAGGACGGGATGGTCTCCGTGGACGATGTATTACTCTTCACGTATTACAGTCTTGGCTTAACCATCTGAGTCGATAAACAGACGCGTGACTTTTGAGTAGGTAGTGGACGACAATTGATGCCGATACTCGTGCGGTATTAGACTGAGTTTGATGGCACGTTGGATATAGAACCGATGTCTTTCTATTACTGGATTTATATGGTAAATCAATTATTATCGAAGTAACAGTTATATATTCAATGGAAATGGCGCATGGCTATGGATCGTTTTTGGAGCATTCAAGTCTGTCTAACAATACTAATTCGTTTTGCACCGAAATATTCTATTTTAATTTTCATGCCCAGAACACACTTTTAAATACCAGGTTCCCCCCGATTAGAAAATGAGTTGGTTTACACGATGTGGTGTATGTCATACATCATATCCGAAATGGCTGTCTCGAGATATCAAAGGATTACCCAACAAGGACTGTCAGACACTATCGATATTTGACCTCCACATAACCATACCAGAATCACATATGGAGCTTACCGAGACCTGAAACTGATGCACCAACAATAACGATCAGTTTATTAAGAACAATGTTACGAGCGCCAGTAAGAGTATCCGAAAATTGTCTAGCATATTTGAATGATGGTATACGATTTTTTCGCGAAATATCTTCTCATCGTCATCACTGTTCAGACATAATTTTGACATCCTTTATTTTTAGCACATTCTCCAGTCATGAATTACTCATGTGTTGAAAACGTAATCTGGTATTGAATCAATGTAAGGCATCAACCATATCTAATTCACATAATATTGTAACTTCACAAGATGAAGGACTAACTTTATTGATTTATTCTGAATATCAGTCAGCGGCCGGAGTACAAAAGTGAGATGAATATCGAAACGTATGTATAAATACAGAAAAAAAACGTAACGGTACACTATGCACCGTACATTTATGCAACTCGTGGTGAAACTGCTTTTGTTTTGAGAATCATACTGATAAACTTTTTTGCTTATCTACTCCAGTCTTGATGCCGTGATGTTCCAATGATTGTTGCGGTATTGTTATTATTTGTATCAAAACGGGGCGAGCCTTTCCGTCGGGGAAGTTTAAACCTGTCATGCGAGTCAATATATTCACAAGGAAACTAATGACGCACGAATTCGATGAAGCCACCCAACTTACTCCCAGAAAATATCAACTCGAGTTATGTGAAAGAGCCAAGACAGATAACATCATTGCCGTATTGGATACTGGCAGTGGGAAGACATTTGTTGCCGAATGCTTATTGAAGACACAGTTGCCGAGGAGAGAAGACCGAGAAAAAAAGACGACTCCCTTGCTGCATGCTTAATGCTGATACGTTGGTTTATGGTTTGCAAGAGTTCGAAAGCATCGATTCTTGTCTAAAATGTTTACATGATTCCTTGTTATCAATAATGTGAGGTATACATTCTGCTATTATGTCTTTGACTGCATTCGTTGACCAATTGGTTGGATTATCTGTAAGTTCAAATATAAAGACACAGTTGCCGAGGAGAACGTGACGTATTGATATTGGAACGGAGTAGGTCCTGCCACATCAATCTTATTTAATGGAACGAACGACACGACTCCCTTGCTGCATGCTTAGAATTGTAATGCTGATACGTTAGTTTATAGTTTGCAAGAGTTCGAAAGCACCGATTCTTGTTTAAAAATGTTTACTATTTACATGTCAATAAATTATAATTATAATTAATATCGTAACTTAATTAATGATCATTTTATTGGTTGCACGTGATATATGTGTATTACTGTTGTTGGCTAAAAAAATTGTCTAATGTCTTTGCATTCATCAACTTCAAACTTCTAACAAAGGTGTTAATATTTCTTTCACGAACTATTATGAAATCCTTTATCCATCATCAACGATCAGGTACCTGTTAATATTAAACGAAGAAATGATAAGGACTATTAAACAAGCAATTTTTGGCACCATGCCTCTTTATTTAGAACTGCCAGGCCAGAACTAGCGCATGCTTTCCAATTTGGTATTGACTTTTTGAAGACCCCATGCTTGCTTCAAGTGATCATAAAGGTACGCGCCCATCTACTCACTCCACCATCTATTCAATCCTCGAATATTGCTGAAGAAGAGATCAATCCATTTAATTCATTGAGAATGTTCAATTTATGCAGCAGCGGCTAAAGATATAGGAGAACTTGAATTAATGTCAAAGGGGCATGAATGAAAGCCTTCCCACAATCTGGTCAAATCGGTAGAGTGATTGCAATATCTGATAGACGTATTGAAGATTTTAGCAGTCAATTGTCTTGTGGAGGACTCGAACCTCCGACCCGGATAGCGAGAAGAATGATGCTTCCGGCCTAGAAACAGAAACAAGACCGTGAAAAGATTCAAAGAAATCAGAAATGATAATTGAAGAGATAGCCGCTGCTGCTCGCAATTTATTGGCTTGACTTGACAATTGGATCAGATGATTTGAGGAACGTAATTAACAGAATTGATGACCATTCTGACGAGCGCTTAATCTAGAAGGACGCTTATGGAAGTCGAGCAGTTTTTGGCTCCATTCAAATTAATTGACGCGCGAGTGGACGTTCCGAGATTTTAAAGCTCGACAAATTGGCTGTTAAGAACATACTACTTGCGGAGAGAATTTCTCTTGTGATGGTTATCGTTCTGCACCAATGCATACGTATCCACGTTTCTATTTTGTCGGTGATGAAGATTTACTCGAGATCATTAGTAACTCAAAAGACGTTGTTCGTATTCAAAAGCATTTCAAGAAAATGTTTGCTGGTGTGTCAAACATTATCTTAACCGAAGATAATACCATGATTTCTGGCATGGCATCTCGCGAAGGAGAAGAAGTATATTTTAAGAATCCTATATCTATCAAAGAGAATCCAAAGATCAACGACTGGTTGACGATGATAGAGAAAGAAATGAAGGTCTCGCTGGCGCTTTTGCTAGCGGATGCCGTCCCCGAGATGAATACATTTTATCTTGCAGATGAATTGGATACTGGTTTTTTCTTGAATTAGATCGACAAATATCCGGCCGGCTCAGCTGGTTGTAGTGGCCGTACAAATTATTTGGACACTATCGGTTGACAAAGCTCTTACGACCATGTCTGAAGGTGATCAGAATGACCAGACTCCGATAAATGACGCTATAGGATACGTTCTCCGCGGACTTGAGGTTTTGGCTGACACTGTGTTACAAGATTTGCCTCCTACTAAGCGAAAGAAATGCGAACATCTTATCACTGAACTTGTTCATCAGCGTGACTTGCTCGTCAATTAATTCGCAACAAAGTCTCAGGCCCGAAGGACTTTGAATGGCTATACCAGATGAGATTCTACTTCAACAAAGACGCAGAAGACCCATTAGTACGATTGGTCATTAACATTGCTAACGCTCAGTTCTATTATGGATACGAATACCAAATCGTCTTGTGCAGACTCCTCTGACTGATAGATGTCACCTCACGCTCACACAAGCTTTAGAGGGTCGCCTGGGTGGATCACCATTCGGACCCGCTGATACTGGCAAGATAGAATCCGTTAAAGCATTGGGTGTTTAACTTGGTCGGTTTGTGCTGGTACTTTGTTGTGATGAAAATTTCGACTTTCAAGCTATGGGTCGTATCTATGCCAAGTCGGAGCATGGGGTTGTTTCGATGAATTTAATCGACTTGAAGAAAGAATTTTGTCGGCTGTATCACAGCAAGTGCAGATTATTCAGCTTGGTCTCAAAGTTGCTAAAGATAATCCAAATACAGAAATCGAGATTGTAGGAAAGAGTCTGAAAGTCAATACTAATACTGGTAAGCATAATAATAGTTATGCGACAGAATGTTCTATGTCAGTTTTTAGAATCTTATCTCTGCTCTCCTTAAATCACAGGTATCTTTATTACCATGAATCCTGGATATGCTGGCCGTTCTAACCTACCCGATAATTTAAAGAAGTTATTCAGAAGCATTGCCATGACGAAACCAGATCGTGAACTCAAGTGATGTTGTATTCACAAGGCTTCCGTACTGCTGAAATTCTTGCTTCCAAAGTCGTTCCTCTCTTTAATCTGTGCGCCGAGCAACTGTCTCCTCGATCTCATTATGACTTTGGCCTTCGCGCGTACTCGTAAGCGCCGGTAATCTGAAATGTGAGCGACTGCATAATCTTCGAAAAATGATTCAAGAAGGAACGAAGACAGAAGACGAGCATCAGAAACTTTCCGAACCCGTTACCGAACAAGAAATTTTGATTCAAAGTATTCGTGAAACGATTGTACCTAAACTGGTCGCCAAGATATTCCACTGTTGACTAGGTATTGTTATGAATTTTTATTGGTAGTAATTATATTTGTCATTCATGGAGGCTAATCGTATCATCCTTTCTATCTAGTCTGGTTGCGGGCGTCTTCCCTGGAGTCGAATATGCACCAGTCGCCTCGAGAAACTCAAAGAAGAAATTATTAAAGTTTGTGGCGAACGCCGCCTCATTGATGGGAAGCTTTGGACGGAGAAGGTTCTTCAACTTTATCAAATTCAAAACATTCACCATGGTCTGATGGTGGTGGTTCTGGCAAATCAATGGTTTGGCAACGCCTTGGAACGAGTTCAGGTATACCTATGTGATTGATCCGAAAGCTGTGTCCAAGGACTCTCTGTATGGTACCTTGGATCAAACCACTCGTGAATGGACAGACAGGTTGTTCACTCATATACTTCGTAAGATTATTGATAATGTACGTGGCGAAAGCAGCAAGCGGCATTGGATTATCTTTGATGGTGATGTGGATCCCGAATGGGTCGAGAACTTGAACAGTGTACTGGGCGACAATCGTTTGCTTACTTTGCCAAACGGAGAGCGGCTTAGTCTACCTGGTAACGTTCGTATTATATTCGAAGTTGAAATGTTTAAATATGCAACTCTGGCGACGGTCAGTCGCTGTGGTATGGTTTGGTTCAGCGAGGAAGTTGTTAGCATGCCAATGATTTATAACAATTTTCTGGTGAAATATCTCTCAATCAGATTTACGGCACATTCTCGCGTGCTATGTTGAAGGTTGTTCCATCGCTACGTGCATACGCTGAACCGCTCACAGCTGCTATGGTTGATTTATATCTTATGTCACAGAAAAGGTTTACACCAGACATACAAGCACACTACATATACTCACCTCGTGAGTTGATGCGTTATCTTTGAATCTATTAAACCGATGGAATCTCTCTCAGTGGAGGGTCTTGTTCGTATTTGGGCCATGAAGCTTTGCGCTTGTTCCAAGATCGTTTTGTTACCGAAGAACGCAAATGGACTGATGACAACATCGATTCTATTGCCATAAAGCACTTCCCCAGCCTCAATCAAGACGAAGCATTGGGTCGACCGATTTTATTCTCGAACTGGTTATCGAAATATTACATACCTGTTGATTGTGAAGAACCGAGAGATTACATCAAAGCTCGTCTCAAGGTTTTCTATGAGGAAGAATTAGATGTACAATTCTCTTCTCGTAGACGTACCTGATGAATGCTTTGTAAATAAATATATGGAAACAGCTAGTCGACGTTCTTGATTAGGTCTTGTCAAAAAGGTACGTTATGCCAGTACTAAGGAGACAGAACAAAAATTAAATCTCCGCTTTCTAGTACACCACCACAAGCAAGGAAGATCGAACGACACGACACGGATGATATGAAATTTCTTCTAACTTTACAGTCCGATGTGTTCATACATGTGGGCAGCCAATGAGTGCCATTGGAAACGATTCGAAAGTCATCACTTGACAATTCGGACATTTCACGTCATCTCGTCCATTATGGATAAAACCTTACCGAACCCAAACGCGCCGCTCGCGTGATATCTATCTAATTTTGACAATCACATTGTCATTTATAGTATGTCATCGAATAGCCAAGGTTGCTGCGCGAGACTATTACTGCTACATACGGAGTATTGCAAGACTATTAAAAGACTGTCTAATGAAGCCGGATCAGTCTCAACGCAAATCCGGACACCCACACAATGTCAGACAGTTTTGACAACGCATGCCCCCTCAGTTTCCATCTCATCCGCTTCAGCTTGGTCATCTTGCATTTCTCATACCACCTCGCGCCCAAGCACATCGAATTCTCAAACTGGACCCGACCGGTCGCGTGGGAAGACAAGTTGATCCGTCCATTGGACGGCGAATGTTGTGTTCAGATGGTCGATGGACAATCTTACGAATAATACCCTGTCAGAATTATCGACAACGGTTAGAAACAAACCAAGTTGGGATCGAGCCTTACTAGTATTGCGGATATGTTGAGTGTGGAAACGATGACTGAAATACGCTTATGCAAAGAACAGAGCGAAAGACAGGAATGAGAATGTATGCCAACAATGATACAATAATTTCAGGTTACAAAGCGGACTATTATACTTACGTGTAGGACTCGGAGTGAGCGTGTGGGTTCATAATCATGGTAATGATGCCATAGTGATGGGTAAAAGATAAACAGGAAGCATACCATGAATTGTCATGTATGAAAATATATACCAAAGATTTTGAACTAATAAAACATGAGAAATTGACAGACCCGACTCTACGAACAGCATTCCTATTAAAATGAACTCGATTAAAGCTCTCGTTTTCCTGACTCGAAACCCCCCCCCCCCCCATATTTCGGCTCTCGCAGTAGAAGACAGTCGTTCGCTCTAATCTACGGCATGACGCAATTTTTTGTAGATACTGTAAGGCGTTTGAGAAGTACTGCAGATATCGTCTCTTGAATTGACCTAATCATTGATAACGGCATAACAAGAAACAGCAAATAATCTATTGTTCGACGTTTGTGGAAAGCACAATTTGTATGCTTGTTAACCGGTTGTACAAAGTAATAGTTAATAGGTTCTCGGATAGAAGTGCATTTAGAAAATTGTCATTCAAACGGTGATATTAATGTAAAAGATTGCGTTTAACTCGCAGCACATTGCTGATCAGTGAGCAGAATTGTCTTTTAAATGTTAACATGATCTTTCCCTTCAGCGCACAGCTACAAGTGCACGAATTGTTTTATTATCTAAACATTGATATACTGTATAGCGACCAATTATTTATCTTAAAAAATGAGATACAAATCCTTTCTCTATGTTCTTTCTAAATCTTCCTCTTGCTCTTCCAATCCTCATTTTCTTTAAAATTATATATTAGACAAAGCATCCTTTTACAACCTTTCCAAAACTCGTATTTCTTTTCCAATCCCATTCCCTCTAATCTAAGTTATCAAAGTCTTCATTTGATACGGAACCATCATTCCCACACCCAGCGCACTATCATACAAGCCGATCGACAAACCTCTTCTCCCAATACGTCCGTCAATTACTGAACCAATGATTTCTTTTGATTTGCGTGTCCAAATTGGAGAACTTTTCGAACCAAATCGGAAGTCAGAAAAAAATAACTGCAAAAACACGCTTAATGATAAGCGAAATAGAAAGTTTGGACCGGATTTTACGAGGCGTGCACACGGAGTGAGAATGTTGACCAGAATACTGTCCATGGAGGAGTAATCATGCCAAAGTTAGGAAACGCTTTCAGTTTTTGTACAGCGCGATGGCGACTTATCGATAATCACGTGTTTATATAATTCGCGTTTAATAAATCGCTGTGTTTGTTAACTATACAGCTATCTGCAAAATAGCTTGTCTTAGAGAATCGATATGCTTTTTTTTATTCGACGTTTTAAATCTTTATTCCACAATATAGAGCATTTGATCTAATGCCGTTTTATTTGAAACCGATGACATTTATCTTTATTACCTTCTTCGGTCTCAATTGTATTATGCAGAGACAGAAGTTTAATTTGATATGAGTGAGGTACACGTATTATTATTAAGAATAAAATCTGATTATGTTGATAGTGAAATCAACGGGGTATGGTATTAAAGTTGAGACTTTTTATAAAGGGCGGGGTTGATAATATGATTCTACATATTTAAATTTTTTGGGGCAATTTTCTGGGATTTAGGACCCCAAATTTCGTTTTATTGTCGTACCACCAGTAAAGTTCACATCAAATCACGTGATATAGACTGATCGATCTAACCCTTCTATGTATTAATATAGTAGTACACGGTACAGAAGTATTAATATAGTAGTACACGGTACAGAAAAGTAGAAATTAAACTAGCAGAATATGTATCACACAGAAGAAGCGCATTCATGCAGGTAGTATAAATTTTGGTGTAACTCAGATTTGCTCTCCGTTATCATTGTTTATACAAATAAAGTAATGATGCGAAGGTTCACATTCTCATATTAATACGGATAATCTGGCGCAATCAGTAGTTCTTTAGAACTTTGAGACTAAAGTCCATGAATACTGCCCAAAAATACCCAACGTTATTATCATTGTTTCCTCTCAACCTTCGTCAGAAACGGCAAAAGAAGGATAAAAAATTGTTGAAACGTTACGGCGGCAGCGGCAGTGAAAGAAGAAGAAAAGGGGACGCTCAATACATCCCCCTGCGAAGCCACCGACAATACCGAAGGGGGACTGCAAAAGCTGATAAGTCCCCCCATACCTGTAAGAACGATGGAGGAATGGAGAGAGGGAAAGCGGAGAAGATACCGTTCCTCCCCGCCCCGCTGGAAGACGGAAAGCAGATGCTTCCCTTCGATTCATCTTCGAGAGATAATCGATGGGAGGCCATACTACCAAGAGTAGACAAACAGGGTCTACTAGTGCTGTTAGGCGCTGGTCCCCCCTCTTTCTCAGCCTTTCTGGCATGAAAATACATGTCGGATATTTATGGTCTCTTTTTGGGGTTGGGCAATGATGGGGTTAGGGACAATGTTGGTGGTGGCTCCGGCTATGGACAATGGTGTGGCCCCTCCGGACAATGGTGGTGGTGGCTGCGGACAACGATGGTGGTTCGCGGCCGGTGCTCTACACGTTAGAACACTGATATATATACGCACATAGTTATAGTTATAGTGATAGGTTTTTATTTTGTAAATATCATTTCAATGTTGTAAATAAAGTATCATGTAACATATCAATATCGTAATTAAACAGTTCGATGTCATTATGATTGCCCGAAAATTTAATACTAATACTCTCGCAACGTAGCGATTTCGCCTAAAACGTTTTATTCCCACGATGGGAATAGGTCACATAAAAGATGGGGACGGAGAAAATCCTTAATGCTACATGCTTTCGAATAATGGAAAAACGCATGCATCGAGTTTATGGTAGACAGCCAGGTAAAAATATATGTTGCTCGGCGAGATTGCGGTGATTCTGTACTCTATACGGGCTTTCAAGAAGGGACTGGCTTAATCGAGCAAATACGTTAAAGTACAGAGATTGCGGTTTTAGAATCGCAATCATCCGCAAATATTGAATCCTTATTCGAACATTGTATTATGCATCATTAGGCTTTTGTCAGGCTTCGCTTTACGTCCCACGTTAAAGAAAGCGGTTAATCCGTTTCAGAAGCATAAATTCTTCAAGATGAATTTATAGAAACGGTTTGTCAAACTGATTTTCAGTAAAAACGCGCTCGCTTGTAGCAACAGACTGCATCGTGGTAAGAGTTCTTGTTTTAGTATCGGAACATCTAGAAGAAAACAAACGTGGGTGTGATACTAATATCTAGCGCGAATCATCAAAAATCTTGCAAGGAGGACTCGTATTGCAACAATCGTGGAGATCTAGCGTTACAAATCATCGAGGAAAGACTCGGATGATGGGATAGGATACGCTAGAAACTGCTGCAAGTAAGACACAGTTATCATAGCCACAACCGCATCCGATTAGCGCACTATCGTCTGGCCTCGAGAATAATCCATGGGCGTCAACGGGAAAGCAAGATAGTAAGTGCTCGATAAACAAAAAAGCTTTATTCCTTAAAATGTTACCACTAAGCTACAAAATGGGTCACCCTCATCCAGGCTGACGAGATACAAAACCGAAAAATATATTCGAACAGCTGTATTATATGAATACTTTACTCAGTCATCGATCACGCTGAATATGATGATATGATGTCCCTTGTAATCGAAAGCGTCAGTTACATTCAGATACAAGGTGATAAGAGATGGAAGATGGTGTAAAACGAGCATTGCGCTTAGAAGGCACGGATTAGGCAAAGGCAAGGCTATGTATTTAATTTGCCTACGTTATTAAAGGAATACTGAAGCGCCAAGTTCTTTCCACGAATATGAATTCGGGTTTACCTTCTCATCTACTGTGATCTGACAGGTCTGAGAAGAATGATGGAATCGAAAAGAAGGGTTTAGCTGAATTGGAATAAGAAGATAACTGTGGGGTATGGAATTAGGTGTGTAACTCCAAGTCCAATGCCGACCATATTAGAAACATTTGCAACAAGATACAGAAAACTTCACGTAACGATACTACACCTGACACATCTGGTCAACTCAAATGTCATTTCTGATAGTAACAATTGTTTTATTCTGTAACATGTAAAAGCTACTCAAATATGCGATTAAGAGGCTGCGAAAAGACCCACGTACAATCTGAACTATGCGGTTGCCTGTTTATGGAAGACAATTGAAGTATATGAAGGAACCGACCTTCCAATTTTCGGTACATAATATAATCAACAATGCTTTGTGCATCTTTCAACCGAGATTAGGCACAGGGATATTTACTGGCGATGGTGACTTATTAATTGTAATTCTTATAGGATGAGCCTGCACGAGACTTTAGAGGCATTGACCAAACAATAACAATAATGTGAAAATCTGCTCTTTGGAAGGTTGTGATCCCTTAGCTTTTTAATAACCGGAGCTTCCACAGTACGTACAATCATTCTAACATATTGGGTGAGTGTGTATTTTATCGATGCAAAATGACTTTATTATTATTTGAAGATTACAAATGAGGGCAACTCCCTCACAGTAGAGAAGAAGAACAATCGCTATGCTGTGATCTATGAGAATAATACTGAACTAACTATAGCGTCTGCTTACTCCTCGTTTAATACACCTGTTCTCCTTCCACGTGTGGATCTCCATTCAGATCACACCTCCCCATCTCTCTATTCAGGTCGCGCCAGCGTCAATTTACAACACTGGTACGTTATTTATCCCCATTAATAATAAATTAAAAATGGGATCGTTTTGCATCCGCCAACGTTCTCAGCATCCATGACTGTATAGAGCCCGCCGGGTCTGGCGAGAGACATGAGCGGTCGCCGTAGTGACTTTGGTAGCCCTCTATTGAGAGAGCGAGTGTGAATGGCTTGGGAGAAGGCGCCTGGGCTGATATTATTGATCGTACGGTGTCCGGCGGTGGAAAGGCGAGGAAGAGAACTTTAGGTACGGCTCTTTCTGCGTATCGTTCGACGCTGGTAATTTATCCGCAATAGAATAGATTGGGTGCTGGTCTAACAGCCGGCGAGTTCGGTGTCGAGAGCATATTAATATAGAGAACAAAGGTTCTCTTTTGTAATAGTAGCGATAGTAACGTCAGTTAATCAGACGCGCTACTGACATTCGAGCCCGGATACGTTCTTTTTCTTCTTGCATTTCCTCCCAACTAGCTTTTACCATCTCTGGAGTGCGATCAGGTAACTGAAAAGCTGGAGAGTTGTTCTCCTACTTATAATTAAACAAAGGTCACCAAAATGGAAAGTGGGAAAGACCTCTCAACAGAACTATAGTTTCTCAACAGTTAGTTTGAAAGTCGATGTATATGTAATCAATAAAACTGAATATCATGTGATTTAATATATGAGAAGGTTTTTAGAGAAGAATAAAGAAGTGAGTGCTGGCAAATTTGGTCCCTTCATTAAATATCCATCTCCCCTTTCACCAATTTCCTTTTTTGCATATACAATATGTTAAGCAAACCCGAATAGGAGTAAATCATCATAATCGTATACTGTTCATCGCTATTCATTCGATTAAATACCAAAGATTGATATCTTTATTGACAGTATGTGATTAAGTTTGAAGTGCCAATTAGAAATACATGAATAAGAAATAGAAGAAGAATGATCTACTGGAACAGTATGTAAAAGAAAATAACGAAAAGAACAAGACAAACACCCGCCCCCCTATTGATAAGCCATTTGACGTGTTTGGCTTATCAATAATATCTATAAAATAAATAAAATTTCGAACTGTTGATACTAAATAAAAACCAACTACAATAACAACCCGGCCGCCCGGGAAACTTCCCGTCACGCTTTTATAAAACCATATTTTTCTTGGCAGGCATATGGTTAACCTGACCAGAGTCCTTTATCTTCTTCTCAGTGAGCAGGCTTCAACTGAGTAAAACCGCGGCATCGATTTTTTCTTTTCCTCGGTTGACGAGGTAAAAGGTTTCGACCTTTTCTTCTTTTCCTCGACCGCGAGGTAAAAAGGCTTCAAAATTTTCTTTCTTTTCCTCGACCGCGAGGTAAAAGGCCTCATCCTTTTCTTCACCACCAGCTCTGTCATCCTGCTGAGTGGGATATTGCCGTATTCTTGGGCCTTGGGTAAGTTTATGGGGAGGGTGGGCAAAGAGAGGACAGTAATAATCTCTAATACCCTATAATGCCCCCCGAGAGTGTAGTTTATTGAAAGAGCAGGCGCATGCATGATGATACTTGGAGTATATCTTGTTAGTGCGCATTTAATAAAAGGACGGTTTAAAATGTCTTTAGGTGGAGAGTATATTTTGTCCTTGGTGTTATATGGCCGAGGAGACATATTTTTGTCTTTTGTTAAGGAGAATAGCATTGAGCACATTCTTATTAAATCCTGCGTCCTTATCATCATGCTAACAATGCCGCTGTACGACCATGATAATAATGCCGCCGTACGACCATGATAATGTGGTTGACCCGTTTCGTTTATTCTCTTGCACCAATAAACTACATGATTTGACCCGTTCTCAGAACGGGTCAAACCCCAGAATGGGTCCTAACAGGGATATTGGATAATGTCTCAACATCTGATCTGAACCGGGACTAACGATCACTTCTATTAAAGGAGATAAGACATGATGATGTAATACGATACAGCGCTGTCGCAATGTCCATTTTGTCGTTAGCTCTTCTTTAAACGCGCCTTCTAAACCCCGTTCCACAGTAATACACGGACCAACCAAATTATCTGTATTTTACGTTCTGTGCATCAGAATTCTCGTTGTAACATTCTTTTCCGTAAACATCTACTTAATCTTTTCCTAGACTTCCTATTCCAACGAACTTAAACATGACGTGTTCTTTCCGTTCGATAGTCCTAATACATGGATGAAAGAATTCCCACCGTAAGAATAACCGCTTCTCTTCCATAACCTTTTCCTAGGCTACGAACTTAACACAACGTGTTGACCATGTGCTTCTTGTACAACGCTTCTCTTCCATAAACTTTTTTTATAGAATTCCTTATTCCAACGTTCTATCATTCATCCTTGTTATGAGAACTTAAACACGACAGCGTGTCAACTCCAACTGTGAATGGTGCATTCGCTTATCCCGCTGTGAATTGAACGTGAGAACACGATCATTATACAGGCTTCTTTAGACGAGAAACGACTATCACCATCACGTTGATTGTAACTGTTAAGACACTCACGCAACCTCGCATGCCACACGTCGAATACACTTAAATACTCCATCTTTTCATGCATCGGATTGCTCTTCATCAAGTATGTGACAATCTACCTCTACATCAAGCACACCGTGTAGGTTACTCCACACTTTGTCTATGACAATCGAACTAGAGCAAAGTAAATCGATAACGAGAAAGGAGCGGATCAGGAATATGACCGGTTAGAAAAACGATAGAGAGAAACCATATAGTTTAAAGCTATACGTTGTTGTCATTGTGCAATCGAAATAGAAGAATATAGTGGATTATACATAATTTAATTTATTTCTAATAGGATCACTTCTACGTAACATGAATAATCTTGTAGGTCTGCGTGGTAAATACTATCGATATGTCGGCATAGGCAAAGATATATACATATTGTCATGTTCTATCACATTATCATCGGGAAGGTTTTACATTCCTTAACGACGAATGAAGCATCAGAATGCGATGCTATGATGTCTTCTCCACCTTCACTTCCCACCAGCTTCACATCCCTTTACCTCTTTCACTCCCTTCGCTCTCCCACTGCCTTCACCCCCGCCACTCCTTAATGACTTAACATCACCAAACCGAACGAGTCACTGTCTATCATCTCGAAAGGTTTATGATGCCATACTTCTATCAACGCGATTCAACAAATCATATAACGGCATATCAATTTAATCGACTCATACAACACCCCTCCCCCCATACCCACCACTTGAAGACGTTATGAAGACTTTATGAAGACGTTATGAAGATTGCTTGGGACATTATATAATCTTGGTAGCAGGGAACACTTTAATAACAACAATTAATATTCCGAAACGAAATTGGGCAGGAATCACGCTAAGCACAATATACGTATTAACATACATAATATATATATACAAGTTATTCGATAGAGATAATAGATGAGATTAATACCGCACCCATCCCTATGGAATAACGACTTAACTATAGAATAAAAGTCCTGACGAAGACCCCACATATTATTGTTCTTGTTGAAAGATCGCTTATGTTGCATTGCATGAATTGGGTGAAGATGCTCATTGTTGGGGTAACAAGACATAAAAGTTGGAAATAGTGTCTATGACGATTGTGGCAGGTTTTTGATGTAAGAGATAATGTTTTTCTCAAGGCTTTCCCTGAGAGCGATCAATCCGAAGATACATGTGAGGAATTATTTAAATTCGATGAGAAAGGGTTCTGATAATAATAAGGTAGCTCGTGTCTAATTTTGATCATTGTGCGTGTCACATCTACATTCTGTGTGACTTGAAAAACGGGAAATATGTCTAATTGGGTAGGGAATCTCGGCTTCATTCTTGCAATGGAGTGATGAGATTTTAATACCCTACGGTGGATACCTATTGCGAATAATACCTTTTCTGATCGGCTCACGATCGATCTGTACGATAATAGTCAATATCCCTGCTGACCCGATAGAGTATGGCTTCTCCAAGTAACTCTGTATGGACAGTTAGTGAGGCGTCTAAAGGACGTGGAGTCTAGTTTTGACTGATATACTGAAATTGATGCCCGACGGTAAGTAACAATATAGCGGGTAACTTATTTGTAGTATCAATGACTGATTCGCGTAATCTGCTTCTAGTGATTACGACAATTAACACAAGATTGGGGAGACAATTCCGGTTGATACAAAGACAATTTATATTATCCCACATTCCCGCCGTTCCATCAGTTGGCAAAATTTCTATAATAACAATAACACTGTGTTCATCCAAGTTTTGGACAGCACGTTCAGTCAATATGCCGATTACTACGTCATTGCCGACAGTAACTCTGTGAAAAGTAAACAATTCGGTGAAGTGCTTGCAAAATTCCTGGTATTTCAACACAAGTTAGTTGGTAATGCATGCAGTAACTATCTTGTAATATTATTAATGATAACAAAAGATTCAGAGGATGTTTATGCTGGTGAATTACGAGGAATACCAATTTTACGTGGCGAATAAGCTCTATAATTGCTTATTAACATATATTAATATGTTTTATTAGGCACTGTAAACGGATTATTGCGCTTGACCGCCAATGGAACATCTTATGATGATAATCTTCCTTCGGGGGACAGGATAGCGTTTTGTGATTCCATAAAACGTCAACTTAGTCAAGTTGCCTGGTAATTTCTGCTTTGTCGAATCTCCTGCTAGTTACAAATAGCACTTGACTAATCCCATTTTTAATAGACAATTCATGGAAAGCCGCAATACGATCTATCATTGGAAAACAAATAGCTCTTGTTTCGCGTTGAAATGAAATCTACAAGAGCCACTGATCAGAGAAGTGTATCCAAAGTCATGAGTGATCTTTATGTTGGACGAGACTTATGGATTCACAGTGACGCGTGAGTAGGTCTACCTCATATCAACCTCCACTTTTACATATTATTTAATTAATTTCAGCCAATTTTCAAATACGAATTTTTGGCTATATTTTGTATATTACATACAATGTTGTATGTGTAATAATTGTCTTGTAGGGAGAAACTTTGCAATATTCAGATTGCTATTATACTTCAAGATATGGTCCTCGATATAATAGTCGACTTATGATTGCAAATATTCAATCCAATCAATTCTTGGTTTTCAGACGTTGACGTATTGAGTATATAATTTATTTGGTTTTAGCAATTATTTATGTAAATACAGTAATGAAGAAACTTTCTAATAAAATGTCTGTACAAAGTACATTATCACTATTTGCTGAAACATTCGCAATTAAACTCTCCATTCTGCTCATCATTTGTCGCATTGCTTGTCACCTTCTTCATCTTGTTTGGCCGGTAAGTACGATGTACCGTTCCATCATTTGTCACATTGCTCGTCACCTTCTTCATCTTTTTTTGTTGGTTCTATATATTTAGTAAGTACGCAGCCCGTCACCGTCTTCATCTTGCTTGGTCGGCTCCATATACTTGGTAAGTACATCATTTGCCGCATTGCTCGTCACCTTCTTCATCTTGCTTGGTTTTTCTTTAACAATGATATCAATCATTTCCTTGATGCTGAAATCGTCATCTTTTCTTTCGTACGCTTGGGTGGCAACGATTACAAACTATTTTTTTTATGCGTCGCGAGTGGCAACGATTACGAACTAATTGTTTTTTATGCGTTGCGGGTGGCAGCCGTTCCATCATTTGTCGCATTGCTCACTTGGCCGGCTCCATATACTTGGTAAGTACTTGCGGTTCTAGTGCCAGTATTTACGGAAAAGGGTTGTGTCATCGCTGACCCCGATGTTGGCTACGACGCCGTGCCAAACGCTAGTGTTGAGGATAAGCGGCAGGGCATCTCGTCCTCGGTAAGTGTCGTAAGACAACTTCGTTCATTCCCAGTGGCAGAGTTCCGTCTCCGTCTCTTCACCAACTGTTTCTTCTCGTCGTCATTATCTTGGAATACAGCTCTAACGCATCCCTTGTGCAGCGGGGCCTGTTTTATGGCAGAGCATAGGAACAGGTACATATCGATATTGAATGAAATATGAATATAAAAAAATTGGGGACGCATTAATTAGACTTTCATGATGGAAGAGCGTTGAAATTTAGTTGTACTTCGCGCACGTGATTATACACTAATAATATATCTTGGAGACTGGGTATTGAGGAACACACAATTGTTTAGTACTATCTCGCGTCGGGTTTTCGATGTACCTTCCGAACGCTTCAGCTATATGCTGTGATACTCTATAATCAAAGTTATTAACGCTTTCTAGAAACGCGATAAAATCGTCGGTTTCGTAATTGATCTGATGGCACACTCCACAGGCTTTGCTTGTCGAATTGGAGAGTCTATCCCAACTTCCTCGTGTGCAAAGTGATGTTTTCGTCGGTTTGTTATTAGGAGATCCCCCACTGTTCCTTTTTTCGTTCCAGGGTTGCGGTATTTATCTGTAGGTCGTCTTTCGTGTTCGATTGAGGTGTGGTTTATATTCCACGGAAAGCTGACAAAAACTGCGGACCAGGAGAACCCTTTCTTATAATGAATCAGGCCCATTAAAGTAGGAATGGTCATGATTACCAAAGATTAATTATTTCTTTGCAGTTGTCCTGATGAATTGCTGAAAATAAAATGTTTAGAGCTTGATCCCTTGAGTGATGTCAAATGCTCACTTTGTCTGAGCATGCCCACCTCTACACGTGACTTACGATTCAAATCGTGTATAATTTGTCTGCTTTTGTAATGACTAAACGCGGATTTCGACATTCAACCTGAAAATAGCAATCATATAGGGAATGGCAATTCCCAAATCGTGTATAACGACAAGTACACAGCGAACGAATAGCTTACATACCGACTTCCTCATCTGTACTAGACCCATGCTTTGGCGTATGCGGCCTTTACTTGGCGCAGCTATAAACGCGCAAGTTAATCTTTGAATTTTCTGCTATCAAAAAATTACCATCGTTCAAACAAAGTGAACAATGGGGCTCATAAATAATTTTTTTTGACAAACTTTTTAGGGGAAGCCCGAGATTGTTGTGAGTGAGCCGGCTATTAACCAAAGTGCACAGAGAAATAGTGTATACGGTATATCAAAACGCGTAAACGTTAACTATACCAGATGGGTTAAAATGGTGGATCTTTGTGCAGTAGCGGGATCAAGATATAACGACTATCGTAACGGCTATACCGTACGCTCTTATATTAATATTGTTGCGTTCGTCTAATTATCGGATAAACCTAGAATAATGCCCTCATGTGTAAAATCATTTTTTATTGAACTCTTTGATTAGCTGGTCTTCATTTTTCTTCTCAATTGTCGCTCGTTCAGTTTTGATGGTCTACCAGTCCTAGCCCATACTTATCCTTATATCGTTTAATAATACACTGAACATCTCCCTTTGAATACTCAACAATAGCAGATATTGTAGAAAAAGAATGCCTCTCCTCAAGTGCAAACTTATAACCACTCCTCGCCTCAGGTAATTAATACGATTTATGTAATGTCAGATGCCTTATATGGGAAATACAATCATTTAACTTCAAAATTTATTAACAGTTATTTAATAGTATACAAATATTATACAAATAAATTCATTTCTAAATAAGTAAAAGTGAACCAATCGGTTAAAAGGTTTTTCGTCTTATATTTATGTGGGATACTTTGCGCTTATGTATTTGCCGCGCAAGTTCAAAAAACCGTTTGATGAACGTCTGCTTGGTGCGGGACACGTTCCTTTTTCTTCTCATTCCATGTTTCAATTGGCAAGCATTTGCCAGTGAGAAGTTGGAATCGTGAGCCAGACGAAAAGGAAGGTCTGTTCATCAAAACTGTCGAGAGTTTGAATAGATATTGTGTTGTGAGTTTTAAGCAAAAATAAACATATTCAGAAAATAACGAAGGCGGTATGTACAATTATGGAACTTACCCGTTTTTTGAAACTGATATTCTTCGAACTCGTCAGTTAAACTCGTCAGCATAAATATCTGCTGAAGCACCTACAATCAAATGTTACCGTTAACATTTAATATTTAATAACAGCGTAATCACTACTGTCTCTGCTAACTAACCTGTGTCGCGCCTATCAATATTAATAGCTGCTGTACCATTTCTAAAAGGTCCTTGGATATTGTAAAGCGGAAGCAGCTCAACGTATTAAATGGCTGTTTACGGGTTGAATTCTCATTGGGGTATAGACGGCACGTGAATTGAGAAATTGTACTCATGTCAGACAAAGTGCAAGTTCAACTTTAAATTGCTTCCTCTTGAAACTACAGAAGAATGTGCTGATAAAGACGAAGGATATGTGCCATATTAACGTCTCGTCATTTCAAAGACAATCTGGAATCAGACATTGCGGCAAAATGGATGGGTTAAGCATTACTCGATGACAGTATAGAAGACGAGAACTGGAGAATGCCAAGAATTCGCGCGCTGATACGACAGCGATCTGTCCCTTCCTCTTCAGTGTTTTCGCGCGCTCTTTCATCATAATGGTCCCTCGCTACGTTCAACCAAACTATCGATGCGTATATGTTATGTTAATCGCACGTAGAAAAAAACTAGGCTGTTGTTGTGTGGGAGTCATTGCCATTACAAAAGCAGACGAATAACGTGCGCAGCCCTAATGCATACCAATGTTTAAGGGCGTACGAATTTGGGAATTGCTATTCCCTATCGCTATATCATTGCCTATTTTCAGGTTGAATGTCGAAATCCACGTTTAGTAAGTCATTGCCATTACAAAAGCAGACGAATAAAGGGAAGTTCGTTCGCAGCCCTGATGCATACCAATGTTTAAGGACGTACGAATTTGGGAATTGCTATTCCATATCGCCTATTTTCAGGTTGAATGTCGAAATCCACGTTTAGTAAGGCATTGCCATTACAAAAGCAGACGAATAAAGGGAAGTCAAGGACCATTCATTCGCAGCCCTAATGCATACCTATGTTTAAGGACGTACGAATTTGGGAATTGCTATTCCCTATCGCCTATTTTCAGGTTGAATGTCGAAATCCACGTTTAGTAAGTCATTGTCATTACAAAGCAGACGAATAAAGGGAATGGGCATATATAATGGCATGAGTAAACTCAGGTTCTGCAACATATTAATATACATTCTGGTAATATAAATTATCACAAAAACCAAGAATGTCATTCCACACTTCGACGAATGAAACATCAGACATGGACTCAGTTCAAAATATGGAGTCTAAACACAATATTTTCACCCAACGCGCATACACAAACAGCATCAAACGCAACTTTAACAGCGCCAAATACAAACGTGTCAGTTGCAGCATCCCCAAGGTCTCCTCGACCAATAACAAAATAGCTGCGTTGGGAATAAGGGGAGAAGTTTTCGCCAATCGCGAACAATATGGCGATGCCCTAAATGATCACAAAACCCAGCGATGCAATTGTGCTGAGGTTAAGGGGGAAAAGTATTACATAGTCTCAATGCGTCACTAAACATTGAACTAGATAGTGCGAGGCCTTAAAAGACCTCGGTAAATTATTTATAAACTTGGACAATAAGAGCATGCATTACATGTCTCAACGAATTGTTAGAAATGGATCCAAATGATACAATATCGTTGAAATTAAGGGGAGTGTTTCTCAACCTCAAGAACTATAATAGGATTTATCTATATTGAGTATTAGTGTTAAATAGCAAGTTTTAGATGGAACAACAGTTTTAGCACAAGCTTTGGAATTAGATTTCACTTTACTTTTTGAGCGAAGATTATTATCAAGTATATTAATATATTTAGCTTGGGCACATTCTTAAATCTTGTAACAGTAAGCAGAATTAACCAATAGGTCGTCTAAATACGAGACAATATTGATATTAATATATTAATATAGCCTTGTGATGATTTATTAATTATCAATTACTGCTACTATCTTTCAATATGCTCACAGAGATATGTGTCGGGAGACTTGGGAATTATTTCTTTGAGTTTTTCATATTTTCTTTCATAAGTGTTCACAGCAATTGAATGTTCAGAGCATATATATAATAATAAACTATTCACATTTAATTTACTATTACCTCATCGGAGCGGAATGGCGGGACGGGTACATATCTCACATTTCCACTAATCTCGGGTGAGAACGCTTTCTTAATCTTACTTTTATGCAGCAGAATAAAAAGCATCGAAACGTGTTTAAACGGAAATGGTTCCAATGGCTCAAGACTCGCAATCAGACTTTACGGAGCTCAATCTATTAGGTCACTACAATCTATTATTATTACGTCAACAGCCAATCGAAGAATTGTCATTGGTTATTATAAGCCACGTGATAGGGGTTTGCTGTACCAAATATCTATTGCCTTATATGGTGGGGGTACTTTACACGGGGCACTAGTCAGCGCTCTATGGTATTTATTGTGTAACACGCTTCTCCTTAAATTCTATTGGTAATTGTAGTCACGTTTTTATGGGCCAAGAATACACTCTTCATAAAGATCGAGCCATATGTAGATTGTCATATGTTGTCTCTGCATGCTTGGTTCTGCAATGTCTCGATTACTAGAAGTAAGAATTAGTTGTCTTAATCACTGGATATCCACGTGTGTTTGCTATCTAATGGAGATAGATCTTATCTACCGAGTTTTAATCGCAATTTTCTTTAATGCCGATTAGCAGGCTTTGCAAATGTTTTTATTGCTATTTGATAGAAGAATGGCAGTGAAATACCGTCTGATATTAGTCACCAAAGGAATAGACAGATTAATCTTGTGAGGGCTCTGTTCATGTTAAGAGCAAATACAGTAACTAGACTGCAAGGGCAATTAAACCCGGAGCAAGCCCAGGCGGAAAGTTGAATGGCGTCAATGCGGGAGAGCCTTGGAAACCGAAATAAACCCGCCAAATTTGAGGTGATTTTTTTACCTCTCGGGAACGTAAGTATAAGACTTGATTTACTGTACTGAATTCAAGTGGAAGATCGTTGCGATATTTGGAAAAGTGTACATCACTATAATTGGTAATAGAATCCATCTGACTATAATTTAGAATGATCGCGTGTTAAGAGGCGTTAAGGCTATTCGAACGTAATTATGGAGCGAGCTATGAAGAAAACAGGCCGATTTATCGACAGGTCTCGCAAATGTGGAGGGGTAGATATATAGAAGGCAATCATGTTACTCTCACCTGGCCTTTTAGATGCGCCCATGATGAGCATAGTTCATATCGTGCATTACTAGTAATTTGTCCTCATTCACCAAGTCATTTTCTCGATGAATGTTACAACTCGAAGTTGGCTCGGCCATCGGTAGCATTATTAGGACGTATGATGAAGTCGTTGTCGTTCAGGTTGCATCAGCGAACACTTATCTATTTCACTCGTAGGCTGTTTATTGCGTATTGCATCATAGAATTAATCTATGTTCGTCTTTTCTTTATAGAACATTCATAGAATATGGTTCAGATCTGTACCATTCGACCTATGTCACCAGTTGGTACTTGAAACCGTACATGCAGCAGAACTGGTTTCATTGTAGACAGGTAATAATTTAATTACCATGGCCTATATAATTTGCGCACACTTATACATATAGTAACATTAACTTCTATTCGTTTCAGGCTTGCTGAATGATAGATTAACTGAACCCTTATACGTCCTAGCAACAAAAAGAAAAGGGCTTGAGCACGTTTGCCAATTCGTCGATTATATCCACGTTTCCTGGCTCGATGGAGGTCCAACCCTCTCGATCGGCAGACACGGCCAAGTTATGCATTCGGTGTTTCGTCAATTACTCAAAAGAAAAGAAAGCTGGCCAAATATGGCAAGCATTTGCTAACACAATTTCACTCCCAACTTCTATCTGGTAGCTTTGGGGCTTTTGCTAGTGGTTTATTATCAGTAGTTTTGCTGCACGCTTCAAGTACAGACTACTTTACCCCAATAGCTACTGCCTCATGGCCGCTTACGTTGCTTTGACAAATCACATTCATTCATCTCTAAAGAAGAACGCGTGCGGAAAGGCAATGAAATTAAATTGAAGATGATATTGTTACAGTCGGATGGTCTGGGGTTTGGGAGAGCGATTAATCTTTCGCGTAGGGTTTTCTTCCGACGGGGGGATGTTACCAGATTAGCTTCGTGCTACCGCTCTTAATACGGTAGATGTTCAATTAAGACTGAATTCTAATCTACAAGTGACCTATTTATATAATTAAATTAAATGCGCGCTTCTCAACTCCCTATCCGAGCTTCAAATCACTCGTGATTCCAAATAAGGGTGCCCACAATAAAATATTTAATATTAAACAGGGCTATTACTATCTTCGATTTGGTATTTCGATTAGTCGGGTTCCGTCACTTGTCTCAAACTAATTAAACAATTTTCGTTTCAATAAATAATTATTCCTCAATCAAGAGTAATATATCAACGGTCAACTTATACAGCTTAAATGAGCCGCTTATGGACGCTTACAGCTTGAGTGAGCCGTTTATTAGTGTGTCCGGTCAAATAATTAATGAAAGAAAGTAAAGTTTCGATTTCAAAAGGGAATCGTTTATTTGATTATTATTCCATGGAGCGGGAATTATTGTTCTAATAACCTGAACAATATTTTATAACATGAACAATATTTACAACTTATACAGCATTAACACTGATACTGCAGATATGTTGACTGTACAAGATGAGGTTGGTCTGGTGAATGAAATACGCATATGCAAATGACAGAGCAAAAGACAATGTATGCTAACACTGATTTCTTTGTTACCAGGTTACAAAGCGGATCATTATATCTTTTGCATTTAGGACTCAGATCGAGCGCGGTAAAAAAGATAGTGGAAAGTAGTAATATCAGGCGCGGGTTTCTAATCGTAGTAATTATGGGTAAAGAATAAGCAAGAAGCATACCATGAATTGTCATGAATGAAGATATGTACCAAAGGCGCGTAAGAATAAATATTGAATTGGGTCGATTATGGGAAGATCAGAACTCGTATAAAGACTTTCGTGTTCTATATACATACGCCTTAGTATCTACATTCACTTAGTATTAGTATTCTTGGACTTGAAACCTCGTATCAGTCGAGTAATTTATTCAACGTTGATAGCAAAGAATAATTTGGTTAATTCTAAGTGATTAAGAGATGGAATACTTCTCTAGCTTACAAATAAATGATATCGAATGAGTAGGACTTCCTTCCTTTAATAGAATAAGTACTAATTTTTTCAAGTGTCTTTGTTATAAGTACAATCGCAGTACCTGAAAAAGTTATAGTTGTTACTAATAATATTTTACAAGTAATTTCTCATAGTCCTTCGTGTCAGGTAGACTTTGTCTTCCCCCTCATCTATATTACCGGCCAACTCTCCCATTTCCTCCGACCGTAAATGGATCTGTGTGTGCGGCAGGCGGGTGGTGATGTTTGTCGGCAGAAGCGGGCGGCCGTTTCTCCGTTTCCTCACTGATCGTTTCTTTTCTGCTGGGTCGTTGGCTTTGATTTCATTGGTGGAATATGATATTTGCCGTCTGGTAAAATACTTGACTGCCTCTTTTGTGGATGGGAACGTGGTTCTTGGTCATCTAACGTGAGGCTAAGCTCCCCCCCCCCCCCAGTGTATGGGAGGAAGAAATGCCTGCTGAGAACTTTGGTGAAGTTGTCCACTGATTTTCAGCAGAGTAGACAGTTGCTTGCTTCTGTTATTTTCGATTTCAAAGATAATGTTGAGATGAAGGAGTTTATCAACTCCTAATATTCGGCTTATAAAGATATAACTGTTGACAATTATAAATTATATATAGCTTCAGAACCCTCGACTAGTTACGCGTCCTTTCCCATTACACGAGCTGCCATGAATGACGGTTTTTTGTGCGCCCCTTGAGCGTGAAACGTCCAGAAACTGTACTTCAAAGTAGGCTGGCCACAGTTTAAGAACAGCAGTAATAGTAACGTAGTATTACAATTATATATAATTAGTAGGAATAGATAGATCAAGGGTTCACAACATTTGTACGCCATCTGACTGTTGCGAACAGCATCCATGTCCCATTCCCTTTATAATATTAATATTTACAAAAAAATTAAAGAACTTAAACTTTTATAACGAAGCGACATATGACCGTGACGTCGATGATATCGACGATATTGTACGATGTACTTAACGGGGGCGATATCCGCCGCTTTTTTATAGTAGTAAGTTCTCTTCCAGCTATTAGGAGTGGTAAATACGACAATTAGTAGTGATGGTGGTCGTGGCAAGTGTTTATGCAGCAATGAAATTCTTATATCATCCGCTTCTCTTCATATAACGTAAATTAACGGAGCGCAATATAAGTTATCAATACATATTCACCGTTTTGCTAACCGTTTTGTTACTTGTTATGTTCTTTTCGTAGGCTATTTATGTATTTATGCTCGCCCTGACTATGGGGGGGGGGGGCAGCTACTAAAATAAGAGGTGCCTCGTTTTAACGTGGTAATTATATTTTACTTTCTGCCTGAACGTACACATTGGTATTTATATTGCTTTTTTTTGTTTCAGAAAAATTTGGCTTGTCCGTACGCAAAAGTTCGTACGTGACTTACGAGAACGAACGTATCGTCGTTCTCAGTGAAAGCTCTCATGGAGCAACCACCCAACACTTCAGCAAACTCGCCGCCTAATCTATAGACGACAACTTGTTGAAAGAAAACAAGCCATTTGGCTAAATGTTACCAATCCCTATACGGGTGGTAACCGATTATAATTTTAAAGAGTAGAAGAAATAATTGGTGGATATAACCCGTTGTCTCAATTTTACCAATCCCTATACGGGTGATAAGCAATTATAATTATCTTTATCTTTTAAAGAATAGAAGAAATAATTGGTGGATATAACCCGTTGTTATGGGATACTAACAGTTTCAATTTTCTTTGTAACTGACATATAATGTAATAGTGAATGATGTATATTAATATGTATCACATCGCTTAAACAAACATACAGTGTGTTATTAGTCTACAATATTGTGTGATGCCAAATTAAAATTGTCCAGAATTTATAATTTAGCATAAAGTATATTTCCATCGCCATCATTTGCTGCATGAACTTACCATTTATGACATATTCTTGATATTTATTCGTTCTTTATATTCTCCATTTCCTAAAATATTTTCCATTTCCTAAAATATTTTCCGCATTAACCAACAAATACCGGGAAATTTATACCTTTATACTTGATACTAGACTATACCCTCCCACCACCCTCTTGAGGGGGGGTGTATTTATTACATTTTCGCTTATTGTACCGCTCTTATTACGTCATCGTATTAGTGTTAAATACTCTTGTGACGATTACTAAAACGGAATAAATCAAATATTCAATTCTTTAATTTTTCCCCATTTCCTCATTATTATCTCTCCCAACCCACACACATTATCATAATACGCAATCAAACTAAAAATCCGGATATATCGATTTCCTACATAAATAAAGATAGTTATGACACAATTCTCAACATATTTGTATTACATAACAATAAAAACCTTATTGTATAATATTTCCATTAGTATCTTTTTTGATCTACATAACGATTCCCTAAAAAGATAAATATTCAACTACCGCTACCCTTATGTCTTCTTCGATGTACTGTACGTGTAACCAAATAAAAATTACATTAGAGATTTGACTCATCCATTCTCCTAACTTATTAAATAATACCAACATAGTAAATCACATAGTGAATTAATTGATGACTCATGCCGTATTGCTATTATTCTTGTAAACACTGTCATAACGAAGAATACAAAAATTTCCTTCGATGATGCACCAAATTTGACATCACATTCAATACCTAATAACAATCTCTTTCACTACACTTACCTTTTCATATACAAGAGAAATACGCATTCTGTTCTCATTTCCAGCACATTATAAATACGACAGACACATTTCCTTCACATTGTACACTTGGGAAAAAACAAACAGTTTTTCTTTAACATCATATCTCCTATTCAAACAAACAAACAAAAAAAAACATGTTCGTGCACTTCGACTCAACTGCTGTACACGTGCTTAATGTTCGAACGGAAATTAAACCAGAATATCAATTACTAAAAGCTGATGGTAGATTCCTAAACTTCGCCAACGAACCCATTACCATTTATTTCGATGTCTATGTACCAAAAAATAATCCCGACTGGACCGCCACGACAACATTCGTAGTTGATGACAACTTGGTTACGAGCAATCAGCGTGATCAAATCATTGGCCCAAATGCGTAACAACATTACTGTATTCCCATCCAAGCCACGCAATATATTTCTGGCAGTGGACCCACACTCCGTCTCGCAGAATACGATATTACAGCCCGTCATGATACTAACAAAAAAAATCTTCAAGAAAGAACAAAAAAAGCAAAAATTGGCTCTACAGTATCCATTGTCGGAGAACTAGACATACAGTGGTGTTCAAAAAAAATGGCACAAAATTTAGAAATAATCTGCATATACGTAACTCGACCAGTTTTCAAAAT
>CAJVPI010000073.1:0-60881 GCA_910592345.1 Paraglomus brasilianum
GCTCATACATGTAATGATGTGATAAAAACAGCTTTAGAGGTCCACCTTAGCTGTGCTTAATAAAGGACACACAAAATTAAAAACAAAATAGAATCTGATAAGCACCTTCAAGCTTTCCATCGTAATTTTTGTATTCTTTAACATATCTATCAATAATCAGCATACGTGTACCTGTTATTCTGCAGACGCGGTCAAATTTGCCTTCAAGCTCTTTGCATTCTTTTTTAAATAACAAATACCATTATGTGAGCCCTCAGTACATATAAATAGATGGGTTCAGTAAAGACATACCATATCGAGGAAGAACATGCTTTTCAAAATATTCTTTGGCTTCCTCCTTGCTCAAATCTCCAACAACATATGGGGTTGCATGTGGGATATGTAAAACTAAGCAATAAATGTGGATTAGAGAATAATAAACATTTACATTGCTATCAAATATGATTATAAGAAGGACTTACGATTTACGATCCAATTAAAAAAGAATGAATCGGAAGAGGTAAGCACTACATGAAAGCGACCCATTTCTTTTGTATTTACCACCATCCAGTTCAGAATTGATTTAAGAAGAATTTTTCCCTCTTCCGAATGCCCAAGTTGGCTAAACATGTTTGCTTCATTGATGACCAAAATGGGTGGAGGCACCTTGTAACCATCCCAGTGGGTCCAATTCGGGAGAGCATTACCAATACCATCAAGCAACTTACGGACATTGTTAGAAGTAATTGGATCCCCACCAAATGGCTTAATTTTTAACTGGATATCATTCATAATGTAATTGATTTCTCCCCGTTCAAATAACTTTTTAAAGATATCCGTATATTTTTTGAAAAATGGCGCGAATTGCGAAGATATTGAATCGTATATCATCTTTGGTGTGTCAAATTGTCCTCCACGACAGTTGATAAAAATAGGGTTGAAATCGCCTCTACTCGTTACCTCACGGATCAGTGCGGTTTTCCCAGTACTAGGAGGACCTAGAACGACATGAAGCTCCGGTTCGGCACTAAATGCATTTTTAAACTTGACAAGTTCTCGTTTCCGATTGAAAATGATCTTTTCACGAGTAGCTTGTGTTGTATAACGAGCAACACGACCAGTTCTAAGTGTATTTGAGATACAAATACCGCCGGTAGGCAGGCGTTTAGTTAAACCGAAAATGAGCATGGCTGTGTTGCAGTGTAAAGATTTTTAGATATAACCGTGCAACAAATTTGACATGGTGCACCAAATCTATACTCGACAATAAAACAAAATCTTTCAGCTCAACGCAGAAACGTTTTTTTAGAAAATCTGCCGGTAATTATGTTTATTGTGATATGCTTTACAAAGTTACTAGCTGGTTTGTCATAAAAATGTCTCTACGCTGAGTTGAAAGGTTTTAAAGTCGGAGTACTTTTTATAATAATATATGAGTTCTATACTTCTTTACCGCCCATTCAGCCATCCTTCCTTCTAAGCCTTTATCATATGCATCCATATACCTCCATGACTTTCTTGCAAATTTTCGGATTGTTGTAATGGGAATACTATTCAATACTTCTGGGATTACTCTTACCAAATCATCGTATTTATAACTACATCTTTAAATTCTCCATTCTCCGAATTTTGCACTTGACCATCATCATTATTTCTTGTTGTTGCTCTTGAAGTTTAGAAAAACAACCATCTGTATTTTGCTACTTGTAGTCGACGTTTATTAAGACGAAGCATTTTATGGATGATTATAAAACTTATCAGTTAGTGTACTATCAATATCAATGCGATTAATGGTATAACTAACGATTTGTGTTATATCACATGATATTAAATTGTCGGATTTTATTGGGCGGTTTTTCCGTCACACTGCATCTAGCACCATGTTTAACAGGGTCTCACATGATTACAAAATTTATATCTAAGCCACCTTATATGATAGTTGGTTTCACGTGACAATTTGTAAGACGTACACATGATTAATTGTCCACTCTTGTTAGTGAAGCATTTCCTGTGATATGGTTTATATATTGAAAATATTTAGCTTACATTTAAAAGCTGTTAGATGAGCAATGAGAATTATATTTAACTATTCTCTTGGACGAATTTGAGAAAGTAAAAGAGGAAACAGTAATGTTCGTTTATCATTAAAAGAATAATTGAATTTAACTTCACCGATTAGTAGGGAGAAAAGATCGCATACTCGATAAATAGGTCATGCATGATATGCATTAACAATATACTTGATTGTCGCCTACCAAGTTACACAACGTCAATATAGCGATATCTAATTGCCAATTTAAATATGGCCCGCAATAAAAAAGGAAATACTAATAGTCAGTGGTGAGTTGACGAAAACGCTTGTGTTTAACATAATAATGAAATGCAATGTTTCTAAAGTTTGCAAGAGTAAGGTCGCAGGAAAAGGTATTCTGTAATTTACTTTTATCAATGGCAATTCTTGCGCTATTTCAGGTTGACGACTTAACAACATGATGGCGTCTAATTGGGACACAGTGAATAACTCCCATTTACCAATAAAACAAACAACCCGAAGAAGTAACTATATTCTCTACGTCATTCAAACAATATTCGAAACCAGCAGAACAAACGGATTGTTTTATATTGAAATTGATAACAAGCCACAATGTTTATGGTACAAGGAAAAATAAACAAACTCTACATAATTGAATTGCAAACACTCCAAGTTGCTTCATTATTTATTAGTATTATTACATTAAGTATAATTTTGGTGCGAGCCAGCGCCCCTACGTCTAATTAAGTATGGTAGCAAGGCCCATCTGTTTCTTTATTCGACGAGCGGACTTGCGCTGATAGTTGTAATAGTAATTTCTTACTTGTAACGCCGTTCGTCCTTCCATTTCGTCGGCGATGAGTTTCCATCTTGATCTTGCGGAATTATGTAGGTGAAAAAGTTTCCAGAAGGTTTTCTCTTCTTCTGGTGTGAATTCTCCTAGTTTAACTATGGAAGATATTGGAGTTTACACATAAGTAAACGGATAAAATTACAGGCATGATATCGTATCGTTATACTTACTACCATCGGCCAAATGGTTGGTATATCTAGTAAAGATTACACAAAACCATGAATATGGAGAAGCTACATTGGACTCTTTTCTTGTAAGGGCTCACGATAATTACTTACCGTTCTCTTAGCTGTTTGGCGTTGCGTGAATTTCTCATAACTGCAGCTATTTTCTTGTAGTCGTGTTTATATTTCTTCACCAATTCAATAATGCGTTCATCTTCCTAATGTGAACAGAAAATTATCCATCAGGACGCCGAGTAAACTTGGACAAAATCATTTGCTAGAATTGTTATGCGCACTTCTTTACTGAAGGAAGTCATGTTGAAAGAGCGTCTAGGCGTTCTTCGTCGATTGCAGGGGATTTTTATATCTCGACTGTGTCGATCCAAATACGAGAGGGAGCGGAGTTATTTTACTTAAATAGGTCAATGTGTATTGTTTATATGCCACGTATTCCGGGGGGAGGGGGGTGGTGGCAGCGCTTTCAGCAACTACCAAAAAATGAACGCTAATCTTGATATTTATAAAGCAGTTTCCTGTAACGTCTTTTCTGTTAATACTTTAATCAATATTAATATTAACAGCAATGCTCTTTTTCTTATCATTATCATCATCGATACGGGCATCATGCAACAAATATTCCTATTTCAAAGATGGGGGTCATTTAGGATGCGTTTGTTTTCCACTCTTTGTAAAATACCTTATTAATACACGCTCACAATGATATCATATGACCCCCCGATTTGTATGCCATGTGGGCTTAAAATAGCGAAAACCCCTGTTTCGTCATGTAGGTATCTGACGAATAGAGTAAAGTTTTTCTATCGTAATCTGTATGCTTTTTTGCTCTAGATAAGAGAATATCGAATAATTCCACGTGATCATGGGTATCCATCAAGTAAAAGGTTTGGCTATAGTATATAGTAATAGCACAATAGTACAATACCATTAACTATGCAATTTGTTTGTAAACAGTACTCTCGATTCTTCATAAACTTTAAGTTTACTGCAAAATGATTTGATGGGGGATATTAAAGTTCTATTAAAAGATTTTTATTTATGATGCGATGTAAACTGATAGCTATTAATGCAGCCAAGTCATAATCTTCTACCTCCCCGCTTACCAAAAAGTTTGGTTTTTTTTCAGTACGACGACTCCCTGCGTATTTGCGCCCAATTCAGACTAACTAATTCAAGTAATGACCTTCATCGTGCATACTTAATATTCTTATGCAACCCCTCCTTCCATTATTCATTAGAGGAAAAACTTTTGTGTGTCTTCCTATTAACCGGCTAAGTTACTTGGCCATTCCACATGGCCGCACGGATCGAGTCTGTTGTATGCTCACACGGACCCATCGTATTTTGTTCAAGGACAGGTCTAAAACTTGCGGATAAATAAAATTTCAAGAAACAATATTAATATATCGCTTACGTTATATGCGTATGCAATATGCATGAGGCTGGTGTGGCTGAATATCAGTGTATCGGGTAACTTCATTTTGTAGAAACTATCAGAATTCTTTGTAGTCCAACATCATCAGATATCATATCAAGCATTGCAAGTTTTCGGTCAGCAAGCCCCGCAACATCTCTTCCTCTCCTTACAGCCGTCTTAAACTTTCGCAAATCTTTCGATTCTCCCTTCTACTTCTACGCATCCCCCTAGCCATCAATGTGTAACATTCAAAAATCTATATTGAGCCTTCTTTGCTTGATGACAAATAATGTGCGATATTCTAATAGGCTATATCCTGCAAAATTGAGGCATTCATGACTTGCAATTGTGCTTCAACTGTTGTGTCCATGATGCAGACGTTCAGGTCAAAATTGCAAATATTTGGAATAAAATGTACAAAAGTATACGTTGTTTCATTGCCCAATGACAATTGCAACAATTACATTTTGCTAACGAGAATTTTGCCTGCAAATATTTCCATAATGACTGTTCAAATAAAAACGCTACTGCTCTAGTACTAGGTTATCTGTCAACTCTGATTATGGTTCTTGATTGCAAAATGCATTATCTCTAAACTCAATGTAGATAACAGTGCATCACATTGATTGTTTCTACTCATAGTTTTATTGAAGCTGTCTGACAGTTGGCTATATGAAAATCATTAGAGCCTTGACCGCGTTAATCATTATGATCGAGACTTTTCTCGCCCATGTCAGAGCTCAACTAGCTGGATACGGTGGCTCGATCAACGCATAAAGACAAATTATCCTGCAAAGTCGACAGCAGTAGTAACACCAATAATCGCCTGTATGTGCAACCGTTGGCATTTTTTGTAGATGTGACCTCCAAAATCGCCAGTAGATAAAACCTCTCTTCAATAGACGCTGACTCCTTCGGACTTGCCAAAAATGTGCGCAAAAGTTGTAGAAATTTGAGTATTTTGTAGAGTATTTTGTCACGTTCTCACCCAGTCAAAAAACTTTATATGCAAAATTTCAGAGATTTCATGGTTGTGCTAAATGCAACACTAAGCAGTGTTCAATTATTGAGCGCCTCTTACTCTTAAAGTGGTTTGACTTTAATATGTTATGCTAAATACTTCCATGATACTTTAATTCTTCTATAATCTGGCAAGCTAAAAAAATTTAACAGAGTATTGATAGGTGCCCTCGTATATATTAGTATGTCAAATATTTCCAAAACATTAATCATGCTCTCTGAAAATAATTAATTAGAAAAACGTTTAATTTTTATAACAAGCAATTATTCATTCTTATCATTGTTGGAATTGGTTTATGTGGAAGTCATTGAATACGGATAGGTAATAAATAACACGTGAATTTACCAGTCTGGCAAAATAAAGAAAAACAAAGACATACGGCATTTGTAAAGTCGCCTGCATTGTTTACTGGGAAGTTTGCACATCTTTCAAGTTGTCTGAATATTATTGAGACCTTGCTTAAATACCACAGCGGTCCATCTGCAAAGCATTAAGCTGAGATTAGGCACTAATTTTTGACATTAAGCCAACTTCCTGAGTAACACCGACACTATGTTTGAATCCTGCTTTCATAATATGTCACGTTGCTTATAGTAATAATAATAGTTGTCAATCATCTGTCAAAACGTTTGTAAATCGCGCTTGCGCTATCCATTGAGAGAAATATTATGTGGCGCGATTGATATGAAAAATGTTATGTAAGGTTAACTCCAATTTTCTAACAGACAGATAATAATTTATGTTATTTAAGAATAAATATTTATGAAACACATGGTTCGTATAATATGGTTAGATAATTAATGGCCACCCAGCTCGGTTCAAATTCGAAGAACATTATTACTTAAAAGACACCATTAACCATGTCTCTCTATCAGGGTCTTTATATAATAGTTAAGTTGGGATACCTGACTAAGTCATGTCGTTGCAAGACGATCGTCGACATTTCATATCAAATTAGATAAGAGAAGCATGAATAGACCAGGCATCTACCCATATACCGCAGTGGTACCCAGGCAACTCATAATATTTATTAGTCAAGTATGGAGATGACGTACAGTGTGAAAGGCAATTACATATTTGATCATTGACCATAGCAATCAACATTATTAATACCTCTTTAATAGCTAAAATCAGTAGATTGTTGGCAAATTTTTAATATGCTATTCTTTCTCCATTGCTCTCAATAACTAACTAATATCTGTACTTTATCAATTGTACTAATTAATTAACATGTTTTCTGGAATAGCCTCTACCATAGAACGACTTAAATCTTGCTGATCTTGTGGCATTCTTTTTTCGACGTTTCTTTTAACAACATTCTAAAGATTTTCTATTGGGTTTAAATTGTGGAATCACAGTATGATCTATGCTGTCAACCTTTTTAAGTTATTATAGATAGTCCGCATTGGAATCTTTGTGTCTTTGTGAATGAATATCTTTGGCTGAGTGGACTTTTATGTTCCAAAAATGTAATATAGTTTTTCGCTGGTTTTTTAAATCGGACTTGTCACTTTGTTAAATAAGTGACTTCTAAAGACATTGCACCATTTAATAAAAATAAAAAGTAGGTTTTCGTGATCAAAACAAAAACAAGTTTACGTAATTGGTTTATTTTTGGGAAAGTTATGCGAACTTAAGTCTATGCCAATAATTTCTTTACAATTCAAATTCCACAAACTCTATTTTTGATATATATATTTGAAAATAACATGATCGAAATGAATGGTTGGACAATATTCTTAGTAGAGCATTGTGCTTCAGTGGGCTGTTCTCATTAGAATTTAGGAGCAGAAGATCGAGAAGCTTATTTTATAAACACTGTCATTATGCTACTGGCTAAGCGATGGCTGTGTGAGAAAGTATCTCGGCATATACATATATCACTGATTCATTCAAGCATACTATTGTCCTTATTGGTTATGTCAATGACGAATAGAGTTCATTACGGATTACTTCTAAAGCAACATTCGGTATATTATATATGATTCATAATAGATTCCAATTTTTCTGCTCAATGGAAATATATCACTGCATAGTCATGAATTGCAATAAAGCATATTCAGATTTGGGTTGCTAAGATGCCGCTATCATCTAGCACAAGAAGCATAATCACGTACTAATCCGGTAGTTGGCCACTGGTTTTGGTACCTTGTTTAATCGAATAGTTATTATTGACTTGTTATATCTTAACATGGACTAATATAAAATATAAGCGAACACACTAACAGACATATTATAATACTTATATGAACCTCTATGTACTGTTGTCAAACTATCTGAACCAACAGCTGACATCTCCCTTGAAACATAGCGCCTTGTGGATGCTCACATCAATGTATCATCGCAGAATTTACATGTACATTTGATTCTAACGAGTAAATATGGCTTTTAGTTGTACCATTTGTCGATGAGCTGATGACAAGGGCAAAGGTTAGCAATATTTGTCGGTTGTAGTCACATGATTTGTGATTGTCTTTCAACAACGACTGGTAGTCTTTTGGGAAAGTGAGATCGAGGAGGGGGAAGAGCCCGAACAACTGGATGTTCTAGCTATATCCGAGTTAGGTCAGCAATGAAATGTGAACTTTACATGTGTAATAAACAGTCTTACACAAATCTATCCCAAAAAGAAATAATGACACGAATTATACGAAACATCTCACATGCATGCATTGCAGTTGTTTTACGAAAAATTTATTCCTTTGTGGAATTTGTATGGTAAGGTGCGAATTGTGCGAATTGTGCGAATTGTGCGAATTGTGCGAATATTGTGCGAATTGTGCGAATTGTGCGAATTGTGCGAGTGTTGAAATCGAAGCCTTTGCGTTCGAACGAATAACGATTCATATTTGCAAATTATAAATTAGCTTAATTATTGAGGAGGGTGTTATACTATAGTTACAAAATTAGCTTACTGAAAAGAAAAAGAATAAAGAAAAGGGAAGTGTTCGATCAAAAGTCTTTGTCATCGTTCTCGTAATATTGCGCGCTAAAAGATGTTTATCAATTAACGATGTAGTCAATCGACATTTTTTCCGCTTGGTTACGATGGCTATTATGCCAGAAATTTTTTACTTGAAGTGACGTTCTTCCTTCCAACTCCTTTGCTATTGTTGACCACTGGTGACCATATTTCTTGGTCAGTTCAAGTATCTTCCGACGCTCTGCGATCGTAAGAGGTTTCGTATTGACTGTTTAGAAAAGAGAACAAAATTGAATAAGCGTGTGTTTGCAAATTACGATCTGTATGTTGGCTTTATGGGCTATATCGTTGGTATGTACTGTATGTAAATATATACTTACTTCCGGGACATAAATGAAATAAATAACTAATGTGGACATATTTTTGGGAAAAGAAAAAGAGAGGGTAAGAGGTTAGACCCGTTGGCAAGTTTTTATAACTTTATATATTATATAATTTCTAATACGACTGCACTCACCGTTGCCTAATTGACTTTGGTGAACGATGGGGTTTCGATATACAAGAAATCTTCTGCCATTGAGAGCCATGCGTCTCGTAATGTTTCAACAATTCATTATCCTCCTGTGTTTGTATACAAAGAGGAAGAAAAGGCAAGGGTCAACACATATGAACCCCCTTTAAAACATGTCGTATAGATCATATATGTAAAAGCCAAGTACCTGGGATGTCCAACGCATGTCCACTCAACAAATATGGCGTATAAAAGAAGACCGTAGTGATAATAATTCAAAGTAAGGAAGGGAAACAAAATGTCAGTTATTTGAGGCGGAGGTTGTGTGGTGGTTGATGGTAGTGGTGTTTGGTGGGGGTTTGCGGATGGCAGAGTTATTTATATTAGGGTGACTAAGACATGTATTCCGATTTGATATTTGGGTTTGCGCATTGACAGTCAGTTTAGTAATTCCGCGTATTCGGTTTGGATCAATAGAAAACCACCAATGACTAATATAACACCTTTTCCAAATATTCCTGTATTACAAGTAATCCTTAGCTTCCATGTCTGTCAATGTGCATTCATGTCATTTAAAGTAAAATATGTCAACTGTTCAGGAGAACGGATCATTGTTTTCGAAACATGGCTGACGTTGTGAAACAGACATGCTGCCGATAATTGTTCCTCGGCTCCGGACAATGCCACCAGGAAAAAATTATGGCATAAAGATTATATATCTTTTCTTTACCGAAATTAACTGAGACTAACTTTAATAAACCCGGATTAGATAATTAATTGTGCTTAAAAGTACAAGGAATAGGGAAAAAGGATTCCCTCATTATTGTTGATTACGTAGCACCTTTGGACTAAGGGGTAATAAAATGGCGATGGTATCGTGAACGTCAACGGTACTAGGCACGTGCCTGTACTAGTACACACACGCTGTGTGAGACGTAATCTATCTATCAATCTGTTATCTATCTGTGTATCTTACAATGTCTGCATGCACCCCATCTAACTTTGCCTCTCCCCCGCCTTTTCCCCACTCTCCCACGTTTGACAAATATTTTTATTGTCTCGTGACCGATGAAAACCAATTTGTTACTCGAATGATGGGTTTATCAATCGGAGCGCTAAAAAATAACGGACCTACAGTAACATTAATTTACATACATACAAAACAAAAAGAGTGATAAGGTTTGAGAATACAACAAGGCAAAAAGCGCTTATTGATAACTCAATTAAGTAATAGCATTGAAATGCTCCCTTCCCCATATTAAATGTGAACACTAATGCCATTTCCAAAAAGTACTAATCGGGTAAGATATATCTGCATGCTCCTTATATATTTTATTTTTTTTTACTGCCGGGCCACTTCTTTTGAGCAGCCGGGCAATTATGTACAAAAAAAAATAAAAATAAAATAAAATAGCGAGTGTTATGTTAATGGACCGTGTTCTTATAGTCACGTGATGTGACGTAAATGGTGTTTGTTATCTCCAAGGTCAGTCAGAAGACTGTGTGTCGTAAGAGGAGGCAGCATTAAAAAATTAATTACATATGTGTTTTTGTACAATGTGGATGTGACTCGAGTGAAGAATAAGATGAAGAGATTTGTCCCGTTTGTCCGGTTACGGGTTAGGGTTGGGATTAAGGAGATTTTTAATAGCCATTGGATCATATGATTCTTGTTGCCGCTTTGGCCGTACTGGACGCTCGTGGTTTTTATGGACACGCTTCCGCTTCTCGGAATACCAGAAGTTACGGACTTGTCGATCAGTTCTGCGGTTGTTTAGGAGAGAAGCGATGTAGGCCCACTTGTTCCCGTGTACCGACTGATATTCCAAAATGAGCTGCTTTTCCAATTCCCCGAGAGGAGTACGGTTGACTAGTAAAAAGAAGGAAAGCAAACAAATAAATAAATAAACAAACAAACAAGGAGTTGTTAATTTTGCTGCAATAAATTATACGAATTGCTTACTTGTAGGGTTTAAGAGATAGACGTACCTAACAAAAACACATTGGAAAACCAATAATTGGATTAATATATAGCTATTCTGTTTAGAAACCTTTAAATATATCAATTAATACTAACCTATCTCTACAAGCCTTGGGATGAGCGCCAATGGCTTTTCCAATCTCTTTCCAATTGTTCTTCTTCTCACTCGCCATATCGATGAGCATACGCTCTTTCTATGTGTTTTCAGTGGGCAGATGTAATTGAGTAAGACAATAGGCGTTGGCTAACCATTCACAGTTAATTCAACAACAGCTTTCTAACCTTGTTGGTCCATTGACATTCTCCGCTCGCAAATTTGCTCATAATTAAATGCTTATAATGCTAGATGACTTGTGTGTGTAGGGGTCTTTTTATGTCCATGAGATGTATTGTTATGTTTCTTTAAAGTGGTTGTTTATACATTGTATACATGACTCATTGAGATCTTCTAATCGTTCGGCAATAATGGTAGTTTTTGCAGCATTTTGTCCAATCGCATCTCCACGAAAAAAAGCTCAATCGATATACAAAAATCGGCTAGACCGTCGACTATAGACAACCCAATGACGTTCTTGTGGCTTGAATGAATTCACACGTTTGTGTTAATTCAAAAATAAAGTTACTATTGTTTCGAACAATCTAATCGGCGGCTGTCACAAGTTTTTGCGTCTACGAAAGATATTAGTCGCATGTGAAAAAATTGACAAATGTTATTGTTAATAATGTATTAATATCCCTATATTCAGATAATCTAATGTCGTATGACTTATATTTGTATGCACCTGTTCATTTTTTACTCTCATATCATGCGCCCTGATTAAAGAGGGTAATATTCATAGATTCGACAACACGGATTATTGGTTAAGGGTACCATTGGTGAATAAATCGGGCGATGATTATCTTGGGCTCGCGAGTTTTCGCAAGTTTTCTGATACAGTTGGCCCCTTGCGCATACGCCATGTATCAAGAATGTTAATTTTCAAACAATAGGCATGCATCACAAACATAGCCGTCTTATCATTTGTAATCGCGTTCTAGGCATCGGGTGCTTACTAAAAAGGAATGCCAAAAGATATCTGCATCGTTATCCATTGTTAAACGATATCATCTTTTTTTTTTCTGACGGGAACCCTGCGTATCCAGGGTTCGGGTACCGTTAACGGAAACACGTTTGTATTAGCGCATAGTTTTAAATAAGCATATATCCTGTTCAATTATCTCTCTGCTTTTCTCATTGCTTTCCATGCTCGTTATGTTTCTTCATAGTTAGTCTCATCCGGTAAGGTTAAATTTCATTCAATTCGATTACCAGTACCGTTACCGTCACTGTCACTTTTACGAGATACTTTCGCAGGCAGTTGAACACCTTTTCTCTAAATCCGTATTTTGAATCACAAATACCGTTCGCTGACGTTCTTCCGCTTGTTGACAGGAAACAAAGAATGCAGGAAATCGATTGTATGCTTCTGAAGGGAACATAGAAGTAGATGGGATTCTTAACTAGAAGGCAACTCGGACGTCGTTAATGATTCAGCTTCTTCCTTCTCTTGTGCGGCATTTGGAAAGGAACTTTGGATGAAAGCTTGTGTTCTAGTTTTCAATCGAAGGTTGGTATTATATAAAGTTGTTCTGGGAAAGCAAGAGATTGAAATCAATACACAAGGGCAGCATCTGTCATCATTTAGATACGCTGGAAATGACCATGAGTAAATGTCTCTCATCATAACAAATGAATCATAGACAGGCAAGATCTTGTTCCTGATTCACAATAAAAGAACACAAACTTCTTGTTCCTGATTCTCATTTACTCAAATCGGTTTGATTTCGTGGTAGATGTGTAACGACTAATTCAATAATATCGTTTACTAATCAATCAAGTTGACAATAGATCGGCATCTTGGAAAACGAAACAAGTTATTCGGTCAATAGGTGAATAGTCATGGACAAGATCCCCGTCTGAGATGGTTCGAACAATTGCGTCTGTATTAACATCATTTAATTTTTGAACAGCATTCAACGTATCAAGTTTAGACACACTTTGAGGGACGTTCGAATTTGTAAAATCATTGACAAGAATGAAATCGTGCATTGATCATTTATAATGCAATGTCTATGTACGCTCGGAGTAATCGATGCCGATCAAAGAGTGAGTAATTTGAATGACGTTGTGCTTAAAGACGACGAAATGTTACTGACCCTTGTTTGCTGATTGAAAGGTAACGAGATTCATTTAAAGCAACTACTACAAGTAAGAGGCTATTCGTCGCACAAGGTTGGGGGTTTATTCCGTGCAAACTTGATCTATTTTCAGACAACAATAACATGAATCAATATAATACAAAATGCCATATAAAGTGTGGAAATGTGCGAACGGGGGGAGATGTTAGTGCATTGATAAAGATTCTATGATGGCGTTTGTCAGCTGTTATAAACAATGATCGAATATGGAAGTATCTATTGATGTTAATAACGATTGGAGAACAATGGCAATATACCGAGTCAGGAATTGGCCCATTCCACCTGCATGAGATATATTCCTCATCACACACCCCCTCTCCTTCAAGCCTAATTGGTTTGTCACGGGACTTCGAGCTAAGTACATGTACGGTCGAGATGTTTTAATATATAGATTTCGTATGAACAAAAAAGAAAAGCATAGAGCATAGAAATAAGGGAAGCTTATATAAAGGATTTCATAAATTTGTAGGTATTTGCGCCGTAATAATGTTCGAAGAAATGGTTGATATGGATTGGCGCACATAAACTTAAACGAAAGGGTGGGTGATCAAACGAATGAAGTTGTCGGTACTCGAAACGTAACGAAAATTCACGAAAGATGCTACTAGACTCTGCCGCAGATGTAAGATACCGACATCTTTCTTGCAGGGTCACGTCTTTTGGCTATACGAAGGACATTATAATAAAAATTACGGATCTGTAACGAGGTTCTTCCTGGAAGTTTTCCCGCAATCAATGCCCATTTTGGTCCGTGTATCTCGTATAATCTGTAGATTTCTGTTTGTTCCGATAAACTGAGTTTGCTATGGTTTACTGTAAAAGTTAAAAGGTAGAAGGCAGATTTTAGTATACAAAAGTTTTTTCGAAACGCTTGACAAAATACGTTATTCACTTACTGGTATTGTCGAGATGATTTCTGTATCTAAAGTATTTTAATTGGATTAAAAAGACGTTATTTTACATTTACAACTTTTCGTGTCTTCAATAAACAAAATCTGCCAAACTAATTTCGTTAATCTGACCTTTCCCGGCACTGCTTTCCAGTCACATTATTGCCAATAGCTCGCGCAATGTCTCCCCAACGTGGGCCGTTTTTCTCAACAAATTCTTTCAATAGATAATCTTGCTGTAACAAATTATTAATTTTAATACGAGATTAAAGGCGGGCATCCGCTCAGACTGTACTACATTGCTGAATATGGCAATGTTTATAAGAGAGAATATGGAAAACTCTAAATTTATTTATTTATTTTTTTTTCACGTACAAAAGGCGTCCAATATCTTCTCCTAGCCATCTCGTTACAGTGGATGGCAACGAACTAAATCTCGGTTGGGCCTTTTTTTTTTACTCGATATCATAAATGTGTCTGGAAAAGCGCTGTCTGTAAACTCGGGATGAGTTGGGTTGTATATATACACGTATCCATATATACGAGACTCATTCAATATTATGGTTAAATACGTTTATAATAACCTGATTTAGGCTCAAATATGGCTTAGACAGCTTACGCACTGCTGCTAGTAACGCTTTCGTAAAGATTTTCTTTGCCGATGAACAACGACTCGCTTACAAATGCCAATTAGAATTCATCTACATACAGACTCATATGACCTTTAACAGAAATAAAGTTATTTTTCCCCACCTACGATGGGCTGATAAGCGAAGCAAGTTATACGTCTAATTTAGACTTCCGATGCATGCGGATGATTATCAGGAGAGAAAAAGTTTCAGAGGGTAAAAGAATACCCAATAAAGGAACTGAGCGTTGCTGCAAGAAGACTTTATGATTGTTGCCCAGAAGCATCTTTTCCCCCAATTAAAAAAACTTTGAGAAAGCCAAGCCCTCTTGCATATGATCAACTACCAGCTTGGGACGATCGCCAACTTGAAGTGAGAATGAATCGTTTACATTAACTATTATTCATCTATGCATGTGATGGTTCTTGTTCCCACAGAAGAAAACGGTTCGATGCGCCTAACGAATCTTGTATGAATATTCTTAGTCTACTTGACAATTGTCGAGGAATAAAACTTTTCTTGTCGTCTGTCGAGGAGAGGACAACCCCACACTTTAATAAACTTGTTAAGAACCATTGCTTTCCCGTTCAAGCTTTTAAGCAAGGTTCTTTGTCTGGAGAGAAGCAAGTCGCGGGCGTACTTGCAACGGCTACATAATCGCGCAGGGCCATTAATATTAATGGTAAATTTTTTTTCGGTTTGATATCATATGATCATATATTTGTAGATCATTAATCATAGGTTATTTATATACAGTATTTAGTATTAGGGATGGGAAAGACCATTTAATTTGTTCCCTCGACGACAATAGCGCAAAAACGATGACATAATGCGGAACCCCATTTGTAGATCTGATCGGCATTTCGAACCTGCTTTGTGCATGAGAAAAGAATTTTGCTTGGCCACTTGGTCAAATGGTAAAGAAACATTTATTCTTCTCCTTTATCGTTATTTTTTTTCTTTTGACGCTAGTATTAACCCGCTATTTACAATAGTGGGAGAGTGTGGGAGACGCTCATGATAATCTCTTGAATGAGACATGCCTGTACGTATTTTTTTTTTCATGTATGCTGTGCAATCTCGTTCTACTTTTAATGGTTCTCTCTCTATCTGAGTGGATGGATAGGGTAATTTGCTGCGCCGCCATGGATATGTGTCGTACTGACGCTTTTATACCCCACAAGAAACTGTTTGTTTGTAGAATGTCCTAGATAGTTTGTGTGTAGATGTTTGTAGAATGTCCTAGACGTTATGATGACGTACAGTTACTGAATACATGTGCTACATGGGACGCCTAATACATCAAATATCTAATAATAATAATGGTTTGACCCGAACTTGCAAGAACATTCTCGAGCTATAATTCTTATATCCGCAGAGGGTACGTACAAGCTTAAATTGCCAGAATCATCCATTCTTGCGTCTTTGTTGCTAACGAGTCAATATTACGTTTACTTATGATGCCGTGTATCTCTGTTTCTCGCAAAAAAGACTCATGCGTCGAGTATTGGTCTCCTACGGTAAATGGTTCGCATATACTGGTCCACTAGTATGTGTTAGGGTAACTGAAACATTCACTTGTAATAGGAGGATAAAGAGCTTCTGAAGCTGTACGAGATCCATGGTCCGAAATGGATGGATATTGTCAACAAGATGAAGACAACGCGTAATCATAAACAAGTGCGCGAAAGGTAATTATTATGTGTGTTTATTAATACAATCGGTATTTGTGTTTCTCCCGAGTCAGTCGATGTTTTATGGTCCAATTCAATCAATTATTAGATATATAAATCATCTTAGGCCAGGAAGTTAGTTTTCTTCAATCGTAGGCAAATCATTCCATAACTTCATTGATGCTTCGTCAAATGGTGCATTAGTGCAGTAATGGTCATATTATTTAAGTTGATATAACGTGCAGTACTCTAACAGAATTTATGTTCTTTTTTTACTAGTCAACTTTGACCCTCTGACCAAGGTTGAGGGAGAAGCAATTATAAACCTGTACAACGAAATCGGTGGCAAGTGGACCGAAATTGCTGGGAAGCTGGGACGCACCCAATTACAAGTACGCAATTTCTGGTATAATAAGCGTCGAGGCGAACGATCTCGCCGATTGCATAGACGAACCGCGAGCAAACTTTCGCGTATGTCAATTGACTTTTTGTTGAATTGATTTTATGGCTATTCGGAGCAGCATTCGTACCAGATCAAGTCCATTGCTCTGCATGTTGACTTTAAACTGTTACATACGTTAAGATTAAGATATTTATTGTATTTACATGAGTTTTGTTTATGTATGAACATAATAACAAGTAATCAATACTTTATTCTATAGAAATTTTGTTTATAATACTAATACTAAACTTAATAAATTCTACACGCGATAAGTTGTAAGTATTGACATGATTAATGATTGGTTGATTGCAATTAGCTCAAGCTCATGTGATTAAACAATGCCTACGAATGACAAAGTTCTCCTTGCATCGATTTTATCTTCTGAAGTAATCCGTGTATTGAAACAATGCTCAGAATGGTTACATGCGTCCCAAAAGACGACAATGAATCGGAATGCTCGTCGAATTGCAAAGTGATATAGAAGGCGTCTCTGAACAGAGCAGATGCTTTAGAGCCATCGAAGGTGGATGTCTCATTCTCTAGCTCAACCATGAGATCAGGTTTTAATACTTTTAACGAATTTAGTCTCTCTCTCTCTCTCTTCCCTCCCTCCCCCACTCTTCTTTAAGGTCAATGTGATGTCAAGCTAGCCACTCATTTTCCAACAATTATTTCGAAAGTAATTTTTGTCAGTATTAAATTCGGGGATTAGAGCTTTCGTCCTTCACAACTTACTATAATCCGTAAAAAGAGTTTTTCACCGACCACCAAATCAGCACGCTATCGGTATGATAGATCAATTAATTACGGTACAATTTTTTTTTTCATATAAAGATGATGACAAGTCTAATTTCCTGGTCTATTTCAAAATATTTGATTTTACCCTATACAATTTTTTCTGCTATTTGGAAATCTACTTAGGCCGTTGTAGTTGGAAGTGGAACACATTACCCACGCTCATCAAGCTTGATTTCATTCAATGTCTAGAAACGTATCGCTGCACTCCTGGAGGAAGCAGATGCATCTTGGATGTAATAGCAATAATTATAGGACACCTGACTGGGTGGTGTTGGTTGTATTGCATCAACGTGGACTGCACTTCAGATTGGTTCGTTGAAGACAGAAACAGATTGCACAACAATTTTCACGTTATTGTCGACTGCCCAATGTTTATGCATATGCTGTACATACAGATCGATATCTCATAATGGTCCCCGCATATGATTATTGGGAATATCTATTGTAACGTGAGCAATTCGTTCATAATACGAATTCGCAAGAACATCAAGAGGACATGCATCATGGTAATGTTAGGAAAGAAGAAATAATGACTGATTTCAAGTTTTTATTGCTCTCTTCATACATTCTTATTGGATCTTTCCATAATCATTCCCCCACGTAAAATTCGTTCGGCTGTACTGTTTCATGCATCTGCAGATACTGTATATTGGCGGTTACATCCTATCACGAATATGCAACTGCCTAATTAAGGGCAGCCTTAGTCCGAATCTTTGAAATCTATCTGGATATCGCGGTATTTCGTGCTCGCCAATGTAGACTTGGTGATACAGCGATCCCGATGTAGATCAGATGCGACTATGCGTCAGCGATCCACTGCTCTAATACTAGATTCTGGGTAGTCGATATAGTCTATAATGAGGACTGGGAAGTGTGTAATGGGTTCTGTAATGGTGTGGGTGAGTTGACCTCTAACGGCGATGTCATCCCAGAAAATATCGAAGAGGAAGCAGTACTGCCGATACTCCTTTGCAAACAACTTGATAATAAACTCGGAGCAATTAAGAATAATAATAAGGTTTAAAGATTTCAGGGGTTCAAGACTGTTGAACGCCACAGATTTGTCTTACAACCTAATTTTCTTTCTTTGCACTAATTAATCTCGTGATTAAACTAGTAATGCTACTTGTTATTAAGATTGTTTGAGATTTGGTGGGGGTAATCTTGCCGTTATAGCAATTCTTGTTGTTATTGCAATAGTCTACTTTGCAAGGGGTGATGGATAAATAACGCGACTCGCATTCATTGTCATCTTGGAAAAATCGAATAAAACGAACGGTTTCATTGTATCGGCCACGCCTAATTCTTTAAAACAATTAACAATCCAATCCTAAACAATAATCCCATTCATCTCTTGGACCCTAACACTACCTGTCCCATTATAGGCTTTTACATCTCTGTCTTTTCTTATATAAGCCCTGTTAGCTAACCTTTTTTTTTTGACATAAATATTTTTTACCAGGGAAAATTTCCATACTTTGAGCCAAGTACTATCACTAAGGCAATATTAGCACAAATTACCTTTGTTTAATAAAAACATTTTAATTTACTGAATAGAAAGTTCCAGTTATGGCGTATGGAAATTTGTCAAATACCTGAAAGTGCAATGGGCAGGCGCAGAAGACAAGCTCTCAAATATGCATCTAGTATGCAATCATGCAACTTTAATGATACCGGAATGATGAACTGGAAGCAGCATACATCATCACAATCACAGATTGTCATTGTAAACCCTGTCTCGTTGATAGCACAAGAGATACAGTTGGCCGATTACCGTGAATGATTACTTCCGGACAATTTTTAATCTCTACCTTTGACTGAAAGCGCATTAAGCTTGTTGAGTTTATTCGCGTGCATTTTGCTGGTCTTTGTTGACAATGCTCCGCACGAAAGGGAAGGCTAAATTACTGCACATGACAATTATTAATAAAATAGTGTAATCATCATCAGTTTCCAAGTCCCGGGAAGAAGTATTTTATATTTATCGCATAGCCCCAATTTTTACCAGCAGAGAATCACGTTATACACATTGCGCAATAGTATGTTAAATATGATGCGTTTTCGCACCAAGTCGTATTAGGAGCATAGCGTCGCGTATTTACTATATTTACTTTCCAACCTCCTGTTCACAGTTGATTGAATTCTCCATCCGATGTAAATACTATCGAGTATGTTACTATCCTCCATTCGCGAGCAAATTGTTTGTTATACAACATTTGTTAGCCCGCAAACACCTGACATCATGATGTCCTTTGAGAAATCGTCTTTTTCCAGAATTGTAATAGCCTATTTATCTGCTTCCCGATATTTTGGGACCAAAATTTTCCCCGAGAATATTAGTCTATCGTATAGTCCATGTTTGTAGGCTGTCCTTGTTTTGGGTAAGGTGTAAGGTATGGAAATATGGAAGCAAGGTTTCTTAAACCCGTTGCAAGATAATACCATAACTGGGGGGGCGCAATATATACAAAGTGCATATCAAATAGATTAAACACGAACTTTCAAACTTAATTTTCATTGGCCAAAGTCTATAAATGTGTGTTCTATAGAAGATAATTACAAGTTCCACCTCATAACGATAATCCAAAAGTCCATAAAAAAGTTATCTTCTATTTTTACAGTACAGCCCAGCTGCAATATATGATGGGGGCTACACTTTACTTTACAAGGCCCCTCTGCTTTTTTCACCCACGTCAAATTCACCGTATGCTCGGCACTTAGTTCAGCAACTGCGAAATCTCCATTTTGGATGAGCGTGTGTAAGCCGGGGGCTGTAGAGGATGGGTTACACGTCGAAAGCGATTATAACAAAAGTTCTTGACTTGGAGACTCGTCCTGCCAGAGAGATATCTCGCAATAAGAACATATTTAGATCCGTGTATTTTGTGCAATTGGCGAATTTTGTTCTGTTCGTCGAATGTTAGTGGGCTCAAATCAACTATATCAGATAAAACTAGTATTAGACAACACAAAGTATATATTTATTTACAACCGAAAATGCTGTACCTACTTCCAGGACTCAGGTGATGAACATATCTGTTAACAATGAATTAATGTATAAGTAAAAGACAACTATGTAACAATGACATGATTATCAAGACTGTTTTACCGTTCGCGAATGGATCTAGCACTTCTCGTCCTCATTAATGCAGCAATTTGTCGCCATCGAGAACCAAAGACTCGAAACAAATTGATTAATTGAGCATCTTCCTATAGAAGAAAATGACGATAATGAGGCAAAATTAACGGTAAATGTCACTAGCCTTTTTCTCTTTACTATTGCGACTTACAGCCGGCGTAAAATGCGAACTCATCTCCAAGCTTATCAATTGGTGATGATATAGTGTATCTCATTTATAAATGAACGAGCGTTAAAGTCACTGTGATTAGCCCATCACCTTTATCCTGTTGCAAAACCTGATTTCCTCCATTCTTTTGCATGGTGTAAAATAAAGGTTCCCGAGACTATGGTCAGATGATATCATCGACGACAATACGCTAACCAATGAGCGTGGAGTGTTGATGCTATAGTCTTTTTGCGATTGCCTAATCTTGGCGATGATACCAACAGAACGGGTTGATAATGACGACAACAGACTTTCGATGGTGCAGAATAACTGATCAATTTCGGTAATCAAATGAATGAATGTGATATTTCAAAACCGGTTTCCCAAATTAAAAATTTTTTTTTTCCTTCCCAAAGAGGCTTTTCATTGATTCAAGAAGCAGTAATACATTTTCATTTGTGTAAAATACAGTAGTAGTTTCCTATAGTACTTTTTTTTTTCCTTTCTTCTTTTTAAACAATTACAGTACGGAGAACTACCAATAACATTAAAGTTTCCGATACGCAAAGGACGGATAATAGAGTAATTTTTTTCCTTTTTAAATTATCATCCCGTCTACGATACCCACTACTCCCAGGACGAGGAGATTGAACTGGGTATTTATTATAGAGCGATGAGCAAGATGTCTCCTATTTGGGACTCGTAACTAATAAATAAATCACAGATCTAATTGTTCTCATAGTACAGCGCCAAGTATTTGACCATTGCAACAAGGGGAAATCAAAATACAAAATAAAAAATAAAGCAAAACTATAATTGTCACCACTTGTCAATTGCTCTGTCCGACAAGTAACACTCCAAGGAAAGCAAATCCCATCAAGCAACAACGATTGACAGATAATGCGTTCAGTATGTAAAACAGTATCCAAGAAACAGTCGAGAAATCAAAAACCAAAACTCAAATGGAACAAAATTACACAGCAAACAAGAAGAACATACATATTTCGTATCTGAAAAAGAAAAAACTATAAAAAACGAAAAAAGAGAAAGAGAATACATCTGAGAGAACTAGTTCAACAAGTTTCTAATATTCATCAAACTCTTGATTCGCCCACGGGGTTTCTCTTCGCCTCGTACATTCTGAGTCGAACTTGCTCCTGACCGTCCCTCGTAATTAGGTCGCTCATCAACTGCAGCCTGCTGTTCCATAGGAGCATCCTTTTGACGTTTGTTCTTTCTGCAAGCGGTACGGTGGAAGAAGTTTTTTACTTGTAATGCCGTGCGTCGAAAACCATCCCCATTTCGCATACGACGAGCAAATACGGCCCACTGCGGGCCTTCTATTTTATTCCATTTGACCAATGCACGCTCTTCTTCAATCGAAAAACGGTCATGGTTTACTATATAATAGCAGGGAGATGTACAAAACGAGAATAAGTAATCGGATTCGGATGGACATGAAAAGAATACTAGATTAAAAGATTGATGAGAAAACATACTCGAAGGGTCTAAGTGGTTGACGTATCTATAAAGCAGACGTTGAAAATAGATATTCATCGTTAGTGATGGTCGGGTTTTCATCGTACGAGAAACAGAAAAGAATAATATGGAGAAAAAAGGTGTCGACAATAATGACGACGACGACGGCGACGACGATGACGAAAACACTAACCGTTCTCTAACTTGTTTGTGGTCTCGTGCCCCGTTCATAGCTGCAGCGATGCCTTTCCAGTCGCTACCATGTCGTAAATGTAGTTCGAGTACGAGCTTGTCTTCCTGTAATTTGCACATAAAAATTCAGCCAACATGTCGCAAATAGCAATGCCTCTTTTCGCTGTGCTCTGGTAAAAGACTTACAGTTGCTGACCAATGCCCTTTCTTGAGCGATGGCATTTTTAATTATTTCTCGAATAAAGATTTGAAGACAACGCCCTGGTAGCGAAGCAGTCTGAAGTCGAATAGTTAATGGGCCGAGTGATCGATGGTCAACGAGTTGAAAACGAGTAACTGACGAATGGACAACCCTGGTGGAAATTGCTGGTATGAAGTTGAGCGGCAAGTATGTTTCAGATTGACAGTGCTGTTACGCCGCAGTAGGAGACTCGTTTTAATTTGGGTGCTTGAGGGAGGACGAGTGTTACGAGTAAGAAGAGGAGAGAGGAGAGAGTATGTGGGGTTTCGTCTTGTTGGTGAAAAGTTGAAGGTTACAAACGACCAAGGAGAGGAGGTAAGAAAGCGAGGAAGGGGGAATGTGTGTTGTAAATAGGCAATTAATCTATGTGGCAGGAATTTTTTTCCCTCGTTTTAGACTTTATTCCTTTGAAACTTTGGGGGTTTTTTGCCTTTTTTTTTTTTTTTGTTCAATATTCAAAGTTCATAATTCAACTCTAAAGACGACCACGCGAGGTTAATGAGGGAAGAACAAAAAAATTATATTCGTTAATATGGGATGCACACCAAAGAGTGGGTAATAATAATAAAGATAATAATAATGAACTCAGGAGTTGTGCTGATAAGAAAGGTTGGTTATCTTGTAACAAAAACGGGAAATTTGTTGTAGAACAGTGGGGTTTAAATATATAGTCTACAGACCGGGATTAATTCCGAAGTTTGTGTTTCATTCGAAGCGAAACTCGAGGGTTGAAACAAACCCCAGTTTTTAAAAGAGATTTCCCGTACTGTCTATTCGTGGTTAAGTATTGGTGACACATACATATCAGACTTAACAGGGAAAAGCGTTTAAAGAGGAATAGCTCGTAATCATGAACGAAAAAGTAAGAATTGAGATAAAGTTGTACAGAGGAGTTAATGGGATTTTCGTCACACGGACAATAGACAGTGACGCTATTGTTGTTTGTGTGCGTGGTTGTTGTTGTGTTGTGTTGTTGTGTTGTGTTGTTGTTGTTGTGTTGTTGTTGTTGTGTTGTTGTGGTTGTGGTTGTTCATTCGAAATAAAAGGGCAAGATGCGAAAAAGACTGCCAAATTTCACCCAGGGAAATGCGTGCAAGGGAAAATGTTAATAATGCAAACAAACAAGGGAAAAAATTAAATGTTCAGAATGTCGGATACTCAAGAGGCAGAGTGTGTATACACATATACAAACAGATGACCCTTTGTCGGTTAAGAATGCAAGTAACCAAGGCACGACATTCTCTACATTTTTATGCTTTTCCCTCTCACATTTAAAGTTTTAACGTCTTTATTTGTATTTCTATCTGTGTCATTTTGTATATATTAATCATATATGCATATTGTATTTTCATTGTATTCATTGTTATTGTTATGAAAATCCTTGAAATGTCGACTTTTTGGAGGAACAAATTTCATTATTGATGCAAATACAATACTGATGATGTCATCAGACTTGCGAAATTTATTATTTTTATTGTTGAATTTAAGCATACTCGTCTTGGTAAGATTTACCGGCGACTCTCGAGAGTCCAAAGTACAGCAACAGTTATTGTGGCTAGTTAACGTGTTCTTTCTTTTTCTTGAAACGTTCAACCCGTCAACTATCAATAACACAAAATTACTATTACGGAAACAACCGATTTTTGACACACTCCACGTTGACACCAATAACTGACCCAGGAAATACAAGTTTTTGAGTTGCTTATTATTATAATGTTTTAAACCGTCGAAACTTTGTAACGACCCAGCTTTATAACGCTAGACCCTTTTGACGATTTTTATGACGTTATCTACGCACTCTACCAATAAAGCCTTTTTTTTACTAGTCTGAAACCACCATCACAATTCGGGTATGCCCTGGTATTATAAAATTAATTTAATACCATCATAATCGTAATTTACCAGTAAAAATAAAAATAAAAAGATGAAAATACACCAAAATGGTGGTATTGTTTTCGTTGCTGCGGGTGCGCTTTTAAATGCTTTCCTCGTCTTTCCAAATCAGCAGACTTTTTCCTACCTCCGATAGAGTCTTTTTCTCAGAGTTTACTCTCTCTCATGCAGAACTTAATTTGATCACAGACTTGTACCCAAACAAATGTACAGTATTTTGCGAGCATTAAGAATAATATACCCTTTGCCGATCTGTGGATCTGAACGAGGTACATGGACATTTTGGGTTAGTCATTCTGTAAAACGGGCAACTGCATCAATGCTTGCAATAGGGGTCCTCGGTTATCGAATAAATTCTGGTCTCCATGTTCTTTGGCTAATTAGGTATTTCTTGTCGTAATAATTTTGCCCACCCCCCAATCAATCAACCAACCCCAACCAACCAACCAACCAACCAACCAACCAACCAACCCCACCAACCGACCCCCCTTTTACCATTTATCAAAGTTTTCTCCCTTTACATCCTTTGAGCTCCACACAAGCGTTGACGGGTATCGCACAAGTTTGTGATTTGAATGTACGAGGTTGATCACGCGGACTATCTTTGAGGCGTGATGCACGCACGGGAACTTGTAATTCATTTAAAGATAATTGATAAAGTCGCATGATTGGACATGTTGGTTATCCATATAGACTTGACACACAAATTAAACAAGAAGATTCTTACAAAGTTGGCTTTTGACTGCGGCATTCTTTTACATTATCGGACATTACGGACATTACGGTCAATGCCGAACATATTTTGACAAATATGTATTACAACTCTCTCTAAAATCTTATTTTTGGGGCTTATTCGTTTCTAAAAATAAGAATTTTCTTATTTTACCGAATGCAGTCTACGTATATGCAGAGTTTGACATTAAATATCAACGCACGCTCTTTTTGACCATGGTATTTTTAATATACCTGACACCAAAAGCGAAAAATAGATACATTGTCTTGATTAACCTTAATTAAGTGTTCGTACTATAGAAGGTTAGTTATAAATAAATAAATAAATATACCTGTATTTATTTATTCGTTCATTTATTCATTTATCTATTCACTCACTATTATCACCATCTTCTTCTTCTTCTTCGACTTCTTCGTCATCCCCTTCTACCGAATTTATTATCGTCCGCTTATCAGTACACATTCTATACAAATATCATCCATTAATTATGCTATTTATGTACATAAAGTATGCCAAATACATCAAGCCACTTAGGGAGGATGAACGTATCAGTACCACCACAATTGAGTCATTTTTGCTCTTCGTTTATTCTCGCGTCATTTGTCCTACATCTTACGGTTATCGTTTGTTCTTAATATTAACCGCTAGAAACTCGAGTTGAGGCTATTCATGCTTTTCTGATCATACAACAATGCAGAGTATGCCTGGCAATCTCTTCATACATTCACCTCAACAACTCGGCCAACTGTTTAAAGGAAACTTTATCTCGCTATCTCTTGAGTTTCACGTGAGACCCTGAGGGGCAAGCTTTGATTAATATTTCATTTCAATCATTCCAGGTATCAAGCAAGCTTCGCTGGCTTTGTGGCGTGTTCACTGAAACGGTCGGCCTCCATTCAATAGATTCTATATAATCCATTTTTGGACAAGCAACATAAATTCAAACCCAAATCAAACATTTTAAACCATGGCAGAGCCTCATCCTGCACACATGAAAATTCTCTGCAAAGGACAACATTCCTCAATGTGAACATTTGCCTCCCCATGCGCAACACACAAACAAGCTCTATGGCTCGGTTGTACCTTTAAATAAGCATTTATTCAACATCACAACGTGAAATATAAAAAAAAAAGAGAGAGAGAATTGCTAAAGTCTCGGAAGAGAGCTATTCTAATGACATCTAAAAAAAGTCCGTAGTGGCAATCATCCAAATCTTCCTTGGCACGGTTTAGCCTGTATTTTATCCGCGCTCAGACACTCGTTGTGATGTTGCAATTCGATTGGGTAGGAAGCTTTAATAGCCATGATCCCGAATACAGCCCCGAGTGGTCGCCATTAAAAACCCTTTTTTGGGCAAGAAGTGCTACTCCGATTGATTGCTGGATTTTCTGCCCAGACCTTCCATTGGAAGGAGCTGACGATGTAGATGAATCACATGGTTACCCTGTATGAAAGTGTATGCTTTTCGGTTGGGACGTTTCGCCGCTGTGTACCAAGGCATGAACACCCATTATAGAATCTTAATATTTGGAGGTTTTGCAGAAAATACGGGTAGGGTAAAGATCTACTGTTCTCTCAGAATTTGTGCATCCCTCAATGATCGCAAATCCTTCGATCACTATTCGATCACTGTATTAATAAACAAAACTCATGCGGCAGGCAAGTATCCCCTAATATGACCAGTATAATCATCAGCTTGACAGTAAATGACAGAAGTAACTTTATGACCATAGAACAACATTACAAATGTAAATACCTTTGACTTGTTCTTGTATGTGTCGATCGACCATGGAAAGTATGACTATAAATATGAACAAATTGTACGTAAATAGCATATATATATTAATATCTTTGCTCTTATAAAACACTTACCAGCAAGTGCAGGAACTTCAGAACTGTTTACTGCAACAGCATAGCTTCCAATAACGATGCAAAGACCGAGAATAACTTCAGGAACGAATCTTTTCATGTTTGTTATCATTCAGTTGTGAATAAAAGTTTGTGTGTGTGTCATCAAATTATAGGAAAGCTTATTATCCTTCAGTTTTTCAGCAATCCGATTGTATTAGTTTCTTGGATAACAATTTCAACGGCAATGATTTCGAGATTCCGGCGATGTCCTCCCACAGCAAGTTGGCTTGGAGAAACGCACTTGTTGCTTGATTGATAATTGTTTTAGCATCAGCAATAATTAGGCAAAGCGCTTCTTGGTTGTTCAACTTTGTTCCTTGAAAATATACAGTAATGTCAGGATATGGCCGCTTTCTAGATAGACGCAACTCAACGATCCCCCACCAAAAGTGCGTCATAACAGTGAATCCGATTAGTAGATCACTAGCGCCAACCTGCATCCTTGAGAAAAGCTCCTGCTTCTTGTGAGCCCGACAATATCAGTTCTATTGGTTTACATAAAATTATTAAAGAGATTGATTGATACCCTACTTCCTTACAGCAAGCGATGTTCACGTTTATAAGTGGGATGTGTGAATTTGTTACACTACTCAGGACAGGACGACTTTGTTGGGCTGCTGGTTATTGTTTTTGTTCTTTGGATTCTGTGCACTACAATTCTCCGTCAAGAGGTCGAAACAGCCGCGATGTGCCAATTCCAAAACCAGCCGGCAGCCGCAGGCATGATTTGTGCGTGGTCTACAACATAGTCGCCCGGTCAGCACACCAGGAAAAAAAAAAGTCCTCCAAAGCTTTTCTTTTATCAAGTTGTGCACGGCGCACCCGACTTATTTCCGATAAACTCGAGGAATGCACTGCATTGGTTTGAGCACAGTAACAAGCTTATCCCAAAAAGTTAGAGCCTCGGGTAATACTAACCACAGGTAACAGTTGAAGGACATGGCGAAAGATCGATTGTTGGCAAAACGCGACACGGTAAGAATGTGTAAAAGATTTCATTTGTGATGTTGCGGATTACCGTTTTAGTATGCTATTACCTTTTTTGTTAATAACAATTATTAAAGGTGAACGAGTAATAATTAATACTCATCAAACAAAAGCACATCGTGTACCTTTATAATATGGCGCCGAGTTGGCGTTCTATCAGTATTGCCGACATTCTGATCTATTTCACTATTGAATTGTATGTGAGTTTTATTCATGGTACAGTGTCTGTTGGCAGAAAGATTAAGATTCACAAGCCTCTTTGCTGTTAAAATAGTACATGCCGTCTACGTAATCGTACATCCTACAAATATCATTTACGGTTTGTTTCGTAAACTAAATTTTTATTAGAACTTCAATCAAAATGGTTTAAACTGAAATGGGTTGCCGGCAAGCTTTTATGCATAACAATAATGCCGATAGTATTTTATAAGTGAACCGGTGCGCATTATATTGCAGAGCTTATCTTTCTAAATGCTCGGTAATAATGTATTTGAAACACCACTCGCTTTAGGAGGGACATGCTGTCTGTCTTACTTTTCCTATATTATCCACCGCTATAATATAGCGTTAATAGATTAAACACAATCTTGGCTCTCTCCTCATGGGGGTAAGGGTAACCGCTATGGAAAAGAGTCTCGGGGAGTGAAATAGACCATTCCAAAGACGGTAGTGAGCAACAGAAATAATTGTATACAAGTCCTAACTAATTATTAATAAGAGCTAAATCTTAAACCTTATTTCAAGAAGCCATAAATGATTTGACGATTCGTAGTGTTATTTATCTATATGCAATGTCTCTTACTATGCATTTGACTCATAGATCGTCATGTAGAAGCAATGTAATTCGTCAGGCTACCAAACAAAAATGCAGACAGATCTAACCCACAAAGAGAGGAAACGTAGCCAGCAACAGTCGGGAAACTCTTGGTTACGGAAATAGTAAGAAAGAACAATACGTAAATGACTATATGCTATAGGTGTAAAAAATTTTATTGGCAATTAAATATTTGATCGTCGTGTTAACCACCAGTCTCTATTATCTATATCTACTTACTCTACACGCTTATCTATTGCGTTTTGACTGCCAAGATGTCGAGCATACAGTATATGAGAATTTTATATGTCTAAAGCTCTGTCGAACACAAACCCCCCGGATATTCTATTAACGGACCGTGCTCGGGAATTTATAATTTCAAGTTAATTAATTTCTTTCTTACAAGATTATTTGTTCGTTCCTTTTAAGTGGTTATAAATAGGTCGCATCAAAATAAACTACTTTCTAAAAATATAAAGTTCTAATTGTTTTTCAGTTAGATTTCTTATTCAACACGTTTCTTTTAACATTACGATTGGGACTATTTTATTCATAAGCTCATTTTTATTGTAACTGCATATTTGTTTACTCGGTGAATGTCCGAGTCTTTTGAATAACTAAAGTTTTAGTAATTAATCTAGAGACTTTAAGTAATGCACTCCTGGTATTATACTAACCAGTCAATTACTTTTCTTCCATTGCACAAAATGTCAGCGTACGCGGACTGTAATTTGGCGTGCCTTTTAGAATTAGCGTCGGTACACGTTGACAAGTTTGCGCATAATAGATTATTATTTGTGCGCGCTACTATTTTTCTTGAACTTTTCTTTATTAAAAAAATTATTATCCGGCGTACCTCTGATAACAGGAGGGTTGGTATGCTATTTATAACTAATAAACGTATATACGCAATTTGCATTTCCTACATATTTATAGGGTAGCTTTTAGTCAGCTCATGTTTGGACATTATTGTTATTTAATTATAAAAAATAACAAATTGACAAGGATGTCCCCTCCCAGTTTCCCCTCCCAGTTAAACCCACTATTCCAGATTTGTTCGAGACGGCTAAGAAGTTTCACCCGTGAAATCCTAATTGGAATCTTGACCTTTATTTTGCAAATTTCAACATACATATTATAGGTGCCCTTGTAGGCTTCTCTCGTAAGTAGCAGTACAAAAGTAGCATTTTTTTTATGTTATTGTTTTCTATATCAATTTAATATTTTGAATTTGCTATTTTCTGCCTATCAATGCTTTATATAAGAAGAACATGACATAATAATAAAGGCTATAGATGAATTCATCTTTATTAAGAAGTTAAGTTAAAGACACTAATTTCTTAATATGCCACAAAAAAAAATGAGATTTGTGTATTGAATAACTTTTGCAACAAAAATATTTTAAACTTGAAAATGTATAAATATTGATAATAATGATGATGATATAAATTCCCATGCACAAGAAGTCAGTCTCAATTTGTCTTGCTCTTTAAACATTAAAATTTAATTATTCAATACATTTTACAGAGTATAAACCCCAGAATTTCATAAATGCTGCCAATACCTAATGCAACTAAATTCTTACACTTTTCTAAGTATTGTTGAGGATTAGGGAAAGAACTACTGTCGAAAAGGAGTTGAGTTTTTTGTGAATAACTGATTGACATCTTTTTGAGTATACTAAAAGTATAAAGTATTTCGTCACCCTTTCACTATTTCCCAATAAAAAATAATAAAATCAAACCACTCTTTCTTATAAACCATTATTCTGATGTAAAAATTTCAGAATGTCTTGTAGATACAAAGATATAGGTTCGTATAATAACATTTTACAAAGCTAAATTTTAAATTTGCCAAACAAAAGTAAAAGGTATTGATCTTGGATGTCAATCGGTATTTCTTCTTATGTAAAATAAACATTAACCCATGACAAACTCTCTTTGACAGAAAGAATTAACACAAAACCCGGTATTTCTTCTTATGTAAATAAACAAACATCAACCCAAAACAAACAAAACCTACGTACAAGAGCCAAGAGAAACTCTCTTTTGACAAACAAAGATTTGTATGGTACAAAAATAAACATTAAATGCGCCAAGACGAAAGCAATTGATCTTGGTCGTCAACCAAAATAAACACATCGATCCAAGTAATCAAGTACTGTACCTGTGTATCGAGCCAAGATTAAAAGAGTTTTTTGCCATCTTGGAATATACGGTTCAAATCAGTTAATCACTGATATCGTACAAAAAGCGACGAACGAGAACGCGTGGTCGCTACTAATTTCCAAGAGGTTATGCTTTATAAACTTTGCTATGAGTTTCCCATAGCGCATTAATTTTACCATCAAAATGTAAAGCCAAAACAATATTTTCCGCGGTGGTTTTACATTCTTTTTTTTTTTTTTTTTGCAGGAGAAACGTGATGGAAGAGTAACAGAGAGAGATCTTCAACAAGTGGCCAATAATGCGATGGAGTTTGTATAATGTAAATAAATATAGAAATATGCCAAGATAAGTAATTGATCTTGGTATCCTCTTTTTATGTAATGTAAACAAAACAATTATTACCTGTGTACAAAGCCAAGACTAACTATAACCCGTCTAGGGGATGTTTTCTAACTCAATCCCAGGCATCGGTGGAGGATATTCTTTAGCTTGGCCCACGGAATTGTTTCTTCTCCTTTATTTGTCCATGTCAGAGTCTCATCATTCGCTGCTACAGGACGCTAGCAATCATGATGCGCAAAACAAGGCCTGTATAATAGAAGTAAATGCAAGACAAAAATTAATTGATTTAACAGTCAATCGGGTATTTCTTCTTATGCAGACGACCGACCGTAACAATATACAAAGGATAAACTCCGAAGTGATTGACAAACACAAGGCAGAAATGAATAAATACGCCAGGACAAAAAGCAATCGATCATGGTTGTCAATCGGAATTTTTTCATATGTAAAATAAACAAATACCTGCATACAAAGCCCGGATAAACTCTCTTTCGGCGAAAAAAATCAACACAAAGACTCGTGTAAATATTTAACATGCCAAGTCTGGTCTTAATCTTGGCCGTCAATCAGAATTTCTTTATGTAAAATAGAAATACATCGACCCAAAATAATCAAATCCCTGTGTACAAAGACATGGCAAATTCTTTTTGAAGGAAAGCATTAACACAAGGTTTGTATAATACAATAAGTATTAAATGTGCCAAGACGAAAAATAACTGATCTTGGCTGTCAATCGGTATTTCTTCTTATGTAAAATAAACAAACACATAAACCCTAATAATCAAATATTCCTGTGTACCAAGCCAAGAATTAACTTTCTTTTTGCGGAACGAAGGATTCGTCTAAATACAGAAACAAATAAGTGCCAAGACGGAAAATAATTGATCTTGGCTGTCAATCGAAATTTCTTCTTATGTAAACAATTAACTCACCACAAACTAATAACAATGCACAAAAGCCCAGATAAACTCTCTTTTGGCAGAAATAATTGACAGCTTATAATACAAAAAATAAATTTTAAACTACGCCAAGACAAAAAGTAATTTCAAGCGGATATCTCTTACAAGCCAACCAAGTCACCCACAAACAAACAAATATGTCCAAAGATAACCTCGTTTTTTGACATAAAGGTTAGACATATGCGGGGAATATGCAAAAAGAGGTTATAATACGATCGAGGACTTGCATGTACAAGCTTGGCGACAGTTTCTTAGAATCACCAAAACATATACAAAAATGCGCTCTCCCTCTAAAGCATCTTGTTTGTAAAATGTACAAAAGCAAGTATTAGTATATTATACAACACCTTTGTAGACGACATCCCTTATAACGATATCATTTTGTCAAAAAAGATTATTATAATGTCGAACCCCGACCTCGATATTATTGACAACATGGTTATTATACGCAACGATACGCCGCTCAGAAAATTTGTCTGTTTGCATTTTAATATTAAAGAGTAAAATTAATATTCTTTAAAATTCACGATGTGTATAATAATAAGACAAACCCATCGAATATTAAAAATAAATAAATAAAAGGCGGTTTGTAAAACGATATCAATATTAAATTCCGATTTAGTCTCTATTGATACTCACTTTAACAAAGACACTAGTTTCGCGGTTGTTGGCTGTTGGTTGGTTGGTTGTTGTTGTTTTTTTTTTGTTTTGTTTTTTGCCTTGTTAATTTAAAAGCCTGCATATTTTACGTGAGGTAAAATATAATTTTTCTCCAAAATGCTTCGCTTACGCTGGTATATGTAAATGAATAAACGCAAAAAGCTTACATGATAGTTACGTGTGTTATCTTTCTTCACCACAGTTTGCTTCACCACAGTTTTCGGGACAAACACTAAGTTTTCCCCCCTCAAAGCTTAATGGTATTGTCGACATGTGGCTAAATCTGTCCTCCTAAACTTTAAAATTATTATTTAATATATTTAAATTAGTGTAACACACAAACATTGTTTGAGTCACCAATCTCGTAAAATCGCATAGGTGCATGCCAGACATCCATGATACATGCCGTCGAACAGTGGCGAATGGAAAATGCCTTTGAGAAAGACCTATCGATTGCTTGTTTAAATATATCTTGACATATTCACCACACCTTTTCTTCAATCTGCTAACTGTTTAGGAATGCTGATTCATATGTTTACAAGATTATCAACAAAGACGTTGCACTGTTACAATATAATCATTATAGTAAATTATTTTACCACGCCGACAGCATCACTGTACTTTTCTGCTCGTCTTAGATAAAAAACTATGCATGTTATTTACAATAGGCGTGTTTTTGACGAGACTTGTTATTGAACTCCCGTTACCCGATAAACCGAGTAAAAAAACTTTAATATTGATAAATAGTGTATAATTATTAAGGATGGCTTTTCCGTAGGGTTCCGATTCTACAGTAGAAAAAACTTGAAAATAAGGTTAATTAAAAAAAAAGGATTACATTTGACTTAATTGGCATAGTCAAAAAGCGTAGACTTGTAGTACTAGAGAATCCTAGGACTTATCTCCGGTAATGAATTGGACAATTTTATATGCATTTTATACATCGTTTGTACTTTTGAAAAAAAAAAAATTACATATCCGTTCTGTAAAGAGCTCCGGAACGTTTTTACCCACAAAACTTTAAAGAACAAGGAAATTATTATTCTCGGAGTTAACTCCTTTCCCATTTCTACCAATCTGACAAACCTTCTTTCCAAGAATGAATGAGCAAATTTGCATTATTGATAAGTGACATGTCTAGATAAAAAATTTAGGTTAACGTATACGTTATGATAAGGGACAAATCAGTTTGTTATCTTGTAAACAATTACTTATCTGCTATATTGATTTATAAAATAATTTACTTTCAAAGTGTTTTCAGCAATTGGTTTTGCTTAGCGGCAATTGGTTTCTTCCGGTAGAATACAATCGCAATGATCCTTGTCATGACAAAATGCTATTGGATCACTTCTTTTTCAACCTAGCACTCATATGGAAAAGAATAAGGAGACCAACATAATATATACAACTGAAATAGTTTTCTTAATTTATAATAACGGTTGACCGGAACAGTACAAGGGCTCAATTATAGTCTCTGATTATCACATCGTGCACCACATGTCGTCCGTCGGGTTTAAAACCTGTATGAACTTCCCTATCAGATATAAACATGCTCCCATTGGTGATTAGAAAACCCCAACAAACATTAATTCGACACGGGCGATTGTTGGGAGAAAAAAAAATTGGATAAAATGAAATGAGAGAAAGCAATCGTAAGCTTGTCCGGTAGGGCATTTCGTCCGAACCACATGGGTGACCTCAAACGGTATGATATGAGAAATATAATAATGAACGAACATTAATATAAACCAATAAGTAGGCTTACTAATATGTTTACCTGTTAGACAAAGAAGTGTTCGGATTGCGTCACCAACAGACGTTGTGCGAGTCAGCACGCCGATGTGCGAGTGAACACGCCGATGTGCGAATTCTTATATTCGCACATGCCTTCTGACGGAATTTTAGTTCCTTAGGACAAAATGAAGAATGAAGAAAAAATAACTGCTGCATTCTGTGAAATGTCACCCTGTGTGGAACAGATTATCCGTATAACGTGTGCTCACGGCAAATTAAAAATATTGGTTGCATAATCGAGTGATCGGAGTCCTTCCCCTCATTTAATGGGGGTTAAGTTAAAGTTTCCGCTATGCAAACAAATAGAAACTGTTATGAGACGGAACATTGCTGAGTTTCAAGCTTTCTGCCAAGAAGTATATGCATGCCGTAATGTGACGTCAGTAATTCGAGGGAAAAGACACACAACCATTAGTCAGAAGGAAAAGCTTTGGTTAAACTTTATATTTCTAACGGTTTTTCTAGAACCATTTAATGGTAAAAATTTCAAATAGTATGTTCATAGAACTGAAATTGTTGCGTTAGTCATTGGTTCGCTTTTACATCCAGACCCTCTAAAAATAGCAACCGAATATCCTGTCCCTATACGTCGGGTAAGATATTGCAAAGATGGTAGGGTGATAACAAAGGTTGGTACAAAAATTTATTGAAACAGCGGGTTGTAATAATTGGAAGGACCCAGCACATGTTGAGCAGAAAATGGGTTTGTTTGTAGCACGGATGACTCAAAATTAAAGACCTAGAAATAAGGTTACAAACGCCCTGTTTGACCGATCATCGAATACTACATATGTATTCGTGTTCTCTAATTATATATTTACTATTTATGTTGTGCTGTATGTCGGTTCAGCAACGTGGTCGTCAACCCTGTGCGCCTTTGGATTACAAATCGGAAATTAGGAGGCTGCCGTGATTTGCGTGTGTTCAGGATTGTCAGTTGGGCTAGAGAGATGGATTCAGAATTATGCTGGGGAAAATAATATTTGTAATAAGCCGACGTAAATTGACGCCATGTGGAGTTTGGAATGCGGAATGCGGAATGCGGCATCGGTAGGAAAGAATGCTCACAAAGAATTGCCCCCCGACAGTGGCGACATTATTCAGTGCAGCGATAATAATAATGCATCGTTAGAAAATGTGATTGTGATACAAAAAGCTTTATGGCAACACAATTACTTAATAGAGCGATCGGTGCACCCTTTCGAACAATAGTGACATGATTATACTTTATATAAACATTAATAATTCAACAGGGTCCCGTAGTAACATAGCAATTGCGTCTCAATGTATGCGATCATTCTGTTTTAACGATGGTTCAACAGAAAATTTCAAAGTAGAGCCCTGTCTCTGGGTAACTTTGTCGGATATTAAGAATCAAAATTCGATTAGGCATTCTACGACGCAGTTTTAATAGCCGAATGTATTATTCCTTTGGTATAACATATATTGTGCATTGGAATTTCCTCGTTCTGCTGCTTTTTGTCATCATTTGAAATAATAACTTTGTTATGCTTGAATATTTTAAGAAACACGACTACCCGAAAACTGACCATGAATTCTGAAATGGGACTTTACGTCGTAAAAAGAATTGTTGCTGATAAAAAGTAATCTACGAGATGCTCTCATAATATCAATGGTATTCTCAACGTTTTAGAATAGTGTTTCGAAGAATTCTATTGTTGACAAAGTTTTGCATCACAGATGGGGATGACAAGTTATACAAAGACTATCATGTATACAGAACCTATGAGGCTGCAAATTACCTTAGATCGGCCCTGTCGGTTGACTTATTTGTGGGGAACCGTTCATCTTTTGCCGGCAATATTTACGATTACACGAATTAATAATTAAGCTATTGAGCAAACGCAAGAGTGTGTTATTATCCAACCAAAATTGTGTTTGTTCATTGCAGCTAGACTTGCACAATTGTATTGTTGAGTCTTATCTTTTAAAGCACATTCCCTTGTCAATAAGATTTTAAAAAACGGATTCATGTTTTATTATTTGGAACACGCAAGTTGCGTGGGGTTTGCATTCGAGAATGATCAATCGCATGATAACCAATAACACAAACACAGTATTAGGACACGTGTTGGTGTTTTGTGATTGTATTGCTGTCACTTGCGCTATGGCAAGCAATGTAACAGTACTACTCCCAATTGTTTTGGCGGGAAATATGGCTGAATAAAAAAACAAAAGTAATTTGAGAAAGGGGGAGGAAGAGAGGGGGTGGGTGAGTGGTAAAATAATAGTGATGGGAAACGATGATAGCGGTAACAGCAAAACATGGATATCGGTAATGATGTTGGCTGCTATGAAAAATTACAGAGGGTAGCAATTTAACGGTTTAGTGGTCATATAATGTTAATATACACTGTATTACTAGGTAACACATTAAATCGTATTCTAGGTAACACATTAAATCGTATTACTACGTCAATAGCGTATAGGAATTAGAAATTTTCACTATACAGAACAATATATAACGATGAATTAACAATTCAATTAAGAATTACGAAAAGGCCATAACAAGTTATGTTAGTATACACAGATGTCTAACCAATATAGGAACATCACATTGATGCTAGTCAGGCCTGGTCTAATCAAATAATTAATGATATTTAATAACATTAAGCATTGTTTAAATATGCTACTTGTGCCTGTTCAACGTATGGAAGAACCTTAAAATACCAAATGGGATTTCCTTCAACAAAGAACATGTTACAATTTGTACATACTAAAAAACATTGGCCTATCACATGGTCAGTCATCGTAAGAAGATAATCAGTTATAATTTTACAGCAGCGTTTTAAAAAAACACTTTAAACAGTACTGTATGAATATACATGTATACATTCGGATATATCTGTATACATTTGCATGTATAAAAAAGTCGGCCTGGCTTTATTTTCGCATTCATATTGGGGGGGCACATGACCGTAAAAAGAATTGTGATAATTCAATCTATCTATCGCCGTAACTTAGTCGCATCATTGATGGTGACGTAAATTTCATGATATCAGCGACGAAGCCAGCGAAAGGAGACAAGGAGTGAAGCAGTTCTTTAAATGCTTGGCTGTTATGGGGAAGATAGTGCACAACAAACAGTTCATGTCAATATAAAAATCTAGTCTGGCATGATGGTAAGGGTTGAAGGGCATTTTACTAGTCTTGCATTCAAGCATCTTTTTGTCTTCGCGCATCCCTTCACTACAAAGCCTTATAAGTTTATTACAAACTGTTCGATAAGATCTGACTGTAATAAAAAGAATTCGTTTCTCATAGGCATTTTCTCGTTCGTTAATTGATTTTAGACGTCGAAATACTGTAATCTCTATCCAATGAATAATTCTACGAAACAAGCTGGTAGATGCGGTCTGTGGGAAAATGTGTTTAAACCTAATTATTAACATTGTAGGGTTTAAAATTTATCACTCCCAAGGGTATGCTTCAATACTTACGCGAAAATTTACTAGAAGAGTTTTTTTACTTCGAGTGACTTTATTTAGCTATCTGAGCATAGTAACAATTTCGTATGAAGAATGATGACGTTCTTCTATCTGTTGCTTCATCACAAAATTAACGCCTACGTCTGATATTGTGAAGGATTGACCACCCATGACAAATAAGGCCGAATGCTTCTGGTTATTGCAATGTCCGTGTTCGTATCATTAATCTACTGATCCCGATCGACACGGTATGGCAAATTTCTCGTCAGATGCCAACTATACTATGTAACTGGGTACTTACTCCTAATATAGACGGTGAACTGGTCGCAAGACATTTTGACGGTCCGTTTATTGTCATTATTGTGAATGTCCTGAAAATATTGCACGCTATAATGATAGGCATATAATGAAAGCAGCAGTCGGCATTGACCTCTCTGATATTGCCGAAGGAAAGCGTATAGACATCTACGCAAACGTACGTGGTCAAGAACAAATACAAGCATACCTTATAAACTAACAATCCCACGGAGATCAAATGCACAATGCTCTTTAATAATAGTAAAATAGTCCCCAGTTGTTACATTGGTTTTTTGCCTATTACATCTTCTCCATGTGTGTTTGACGTTCTGTTGATGATGCTTACAAAAAGCATATTCGGGATACGCAATAGTCTTGGTAAGATGGAGGATCCATATTGTCCAATAGTGTGGAATGGATTGATGAGTTGTTTGAAGTTTCGGTCATTATGCAAGAATAAGAATTCTTATATTAGACAAATCCACCGAGTAATCTGATACCCTCGTTTTTGACGTTTATCATCGATGGGGTTATATAAGTGTGTTCCCTCGATGTGCTTCGATTAAAAATGGCTCATGGTATAATTAGACGACGGACTGGTGGCTGCACAATCGCACAAAAATACTACTTTTCAACAGCGCCTTGTGCAGTTGTAAGCGTATCATGCGTGTGTGTTTACATGCGTTCGCAAGGATGTATCAAATACTGGATCAATGTCTTTCACATCCTACGGTACAAATCTGTCTTTGTTGGATTATGAGTAGCCGAACGTCATCTTCCGCGGGGGAGGGGACTTGTTATTTCTAGAAACAAGACGTTCTTCCATACGATTCTATATTGTGACGAGACCGTAATTGGTTATGAAGTTCTGATACTCTTATCCTCGTCTCGCTGAAGAGTAGTTCATGTTTGCCCATGAAAATTATTCTGATGTGGAAGCAAACGATTAAGTTGTGTACTAATAGAATGAGGACATAGAAGATGGTATGGTCTTAAAATACAGTGAACCCTCTCCAAAAGCACAATATTTTTCCTCTCTAAATGCAAGCTCTCCCCTGTAAATGCAAACCTCCGTAAAATGCAAGTCATGACTGATTTGGCCATATGGTCCCAATGCATTGCATTTAGAGAAGGTTCACTGTACCTACTTAGTATTAGCTCTTTAACGCAAAGCATCTCCAAGACGTTACCATACTCGCATTATACAATACTTTGTGACTGAAACGACCGATACCTGTTTTCAGCATCCATAATTACGTTTTAAACAAGATCCAAAGGTGACCGTAAATCGACCTTATTCTTTGAACCAAGACCGAGTAAACAAACAGTAATGTTAGAAGTGAGTCTTTTGTAGGATTGCTATTTATTACTGACTGTCGGTGATAAAATGCAAGCAGGAGTCGAAAGATGGTATTCTAAAAATTTGTCGAATTTGACAAAAGCGGCGGGTAAAGATGATAAGAATGTGAATATAGTAAACAGAGAGCGAGTAGCAACCCAGATAAAGCGATTTTTACTCGAATGTATTCAAGCTCTACAACTGACTAACCTATATGAGTATTGCGTGATTCCACGCGGCTCTCCATCACTACTCTGTCACTGACATGGGCTTCGTTAATTTTATCTAATAGTTTCGATAATTTTTCTAATTTCTTTTCAACTTGCTTCGTTCGTATGTAAGCTGACCCTAAAGTGAAACGGGCAGTACTATATACGCATATCTTCTTCCAAAAACTGGGCGGTTAACTTTTGTTGTTGCGCAGCATTGAGGATTTGAACGAAGGCAAATGTGTTCACAGGGAGATTCAAGAAGGCAATGTGTTTACATAGCTGATAGGAATGGAGATTAAAGAAGGCAAATGTGTTTACATAGGGAATGGAGATTCAAGATTGCGTCGAACAGTATACATTTAAGATGCCATCCGATGATGGATTTCATCACCAAACCGCCGCCTATAGAAATTTTCATTGACGGTCAGGTGCTAAATCTTGGCAAGCGTTGTTTTACCCGTGACGGACACAGATAACCAACCAAAATCTATTTGGGAAAATACTATTAACCAGATAAAATTGTTCCACATTATTAGGAACGTTTTCTAAGTTAGTGTCATGTCCAATATCTAGTCAAAAGATTTCAGTCCAAGTATTGTATTTGTGAAATCACTATGACGAATGCTTTAATTAGACTGCCTCCATTTAAAAATTATTTCCTTGTAGACGCCAACCTTTTTCCAGCGTGCCTTGTAATTAAATTCCCACAATCGCGCATTGCGTTTATATGTTCAGACCCATGAAGTAGACACAATAGCCCTAGACGGATTACCAGGGAGTTTCTAGACACTGTATATCGTCTTTATTCAGAAAATAGTCGATAATAGAGAAAAATGGCTAACTAACAAAACTATTTTACTCAGGAGGTACGAATAAGTGAATCGCTATTCCTACATCCAAGGGAACAAGATATAAAGAAGCAATAAGTTATCTCAGTTCGATATAACTAAATAATAGATTACCCAAATTTACTAATACCAAAAAATCTGATATATAAAAAACGAAGAACAACCATACAATCTCGCAAAGAATCGAATTATAGACATTAAACTTTCCAGGTTAGTATCTGCTTTCACGATAATTACTGAATCGCAGCGTTTGTCATCGCGCCAGCGTTGTTGGAAGGAGTAGAGGTGGTAGTAGGTGGTGTTTGAACCAATGTTTGATAATGAACAGAAGGTGGATTATAGTTGGTCAAATCATAGTTTATAGTTGAACAGTTGACCACATTTTCATTGTTTCCGATATATCCGTAATTTTCGATATTCAACGATTCGTTCACACCAATGTAAACGCCGCCGTTATGATCGAAAAGGCCGATATCGGAAGGAAAAGTTTGAACATTATCTGAAACAATAGCTATTAAAGACTCAAATGTCTTTCTGTCTTCCTCTAGTCCGGCTAACCTTGATTCTATTGATTCATTACAAGCAAAGACACTTAATTATCTTCATCCATAGGAATCTTCGTTTCCTCCAACAAAGTTTGACTTGTCTTGGACCAAGGCCTGCAGTTTCAACCGTGCCATATTAATATAATGTTAGAAACTGGCACATAGAAGCATAGAGGATTTAGAGGAATTTTTGACACGGGAAATGGAATTCTATTTCAGAGCCCGTCTTTAATAATTTAGTAAACCACACGTCGTTGCGACGTCGACGCCGTTTGGAGCGATTAATAAATATATAAACTTTATCTAGTATCTTTGTGCGATATATGTGTATAATATAATATAATAAATTTATTATACTGTATAGTTGTTTAGACTATAAAAGCATGGACGGGTAGTATATGTATAGTATATAAGATTCGCCGCAAAGATTTTACGGTAAACGGGTATTTGAAGGAATCACATGTGACCATGTGATCAATGGTACATATTCTGCCACATTTCGCAACGCGTTTTTAAATTTCTCGTTCCAACACGCGCTTCTCTTCCCGGGAACACCAACGGCCCAAGTCTTTTACTCTTTCCAACTTTGACTCGTCCGTCCCTACAAGCCTACATTAACATGTCGAAGTCTATACCTCTTCTACCGAATAATCTTCATCACAAGGGTAAATTTGGCTTTACTACTATATCCTAACCCCCCACATTTTGGACTTATCTAATGACTCTGATTCTACAGATTACTGGACAAGTACTGGTGTCAAGAGCTGGTCCATTGAGTCTTTCGACCTGTACTGGATTCAGCAAAATCCCCGCCTATGTAAAAAAATTAGTCGGGCTCACACCTCTCTGGGCAAGGAGTTGGATCTTCTTTTTCAGTCATCAGATCAACAAGTTGTGGAAAAAGCACAATTGCTAAAAAGGCAGCTTAAGGTCAGTTTTATTCAGTGTAGATGTCAGGCAAATTCTATGTACTACATCCCTCAATTTTTCGGGGAGGAAGTGATTCTTTCATGTGTACACCTCACTGAAAAATGAACAATCCATTGCCATCAATATTTTTGGAACACTTTTGATACTAATCACACATTTATTCTTTCCTTCTTTTTACATAATAAAGAATGGATCATCAACAATTGATAACATCATATGGAATAGAAGTGAGGAGATTGTAAATTCTCATGTTTGTTTGACTTACAGTGAATTTCTGGCAAAGGTAATAATCAGATTTTACTATTACAGCTGCAGAATATGTTAGTTGGTATGCAAAGTATGCTAATTATTTGTTTCTCTCATTTGATTTTAGATCAATATAAAGACAAATATTGTTGACAATATTACAAATTCTGAGGAAAGAAAAAGGTTTTTCAGAATTCCCACCCAGATTGATTATCAGTCTTTAACCATCATAATAATTCTAAATATGATATTTTTCCCCCCCAAAAGGAAACATCATAATGATTATGATGTCTCATTTGATAAGTTCATTGACAGAAGTTCTGAAGAAAAGGAAACAGGGAAAACAGCAGTGAAGGAGAGCTGCAATGATAAACTTGTAGAGATGGCTCTTGGTACAAGAAATTTGAAGAACATCAAGGGTGATGAAGATGAGAGCAGTGACATTGAGTCTAAGAATCAAAATGACAATGATGTTCCTGCCTCCAGCAACAATGGCCTTGAGAAGGTTGAGGATGGTGAAAACATAGATATTGACCTAGAAAGCATTGTGGATGAGCTGCAGTGCACACCAAAGGATGTGGTATGCCATATTAATATGTATTAAAGTTTTAGTTCCATTCACTCTACAGTTTTTACTTATTTTTGTTACAACAGTGGTATGTTGGCACAGTGAATGTGACAGAAAGATTCCGGTGGTATCAAGAAGAGGTGATAAAGAAGGCAAAAAGTGAAGGCTTAACATATAAAAACATTTATGAAGTCCTGTAAGCATAAAGATTCAACATACACAAAAATCATATCAAGACATTTTAACATCCTTTTCTCCTACACATTTAGAGCTTTGTCATCAGTAATAGTTTTTTGTTGGCCATGTCCTTATCCAGTATTTACCAACCAAGAATGGTTAGAGATAACAAAGAGCAATCCTTACACTCTAAATGAGCTGCCACTTCTGCCAGAGATTTCAAACCATCTTATCAATGGAACCCGTAGACATCTTGCCAACAAAGACACTTTCCTGGATGGTGGGAAACCTGGATTAAGTGGGAAAATTGCATGCCTGTTCAATGGCCTGTGAGTTTACAATTCTATAATTTGTTGATCCATGAGTTTGTTTTCATATGGAACCTTTCATGTTGCAGATACAACAGTCTTCCAGCAGTTGCACCATTAAAAATATCAGAGGTGGAGCACTGCTATAGGTTTCTTTACCCAATTACCTGTCCATTCTTTCTTGGCCCCCAAAAGGAATATAAAATGTTGCTGAATTATTCCACAGGAGACTCAAGAAAGAGGCTTGGCTTTGCCTGTGTGGTGAATGATATACCAATTTTGATCTCAGAGATCAAACCACTTGGATATACACCACTACAACAAAAAAAGGACAACTTGAAGGTACAATTGCAAGCCAGAAAATCTATTAATCAGCAATTGTTGACAAAGGGTGGTCCGGGTGAAGCAGCTATTTTTGTAAATATGGGTATGTATTCTTGGCAAAGAATGAAAAAATTTTGTAGATGCTGAACTATGGTTTGTTGATGAGTAGGCACACTGATGGAATCATACTTCATGGACCTGAAATATGATGGACTCTACCGCTCATGGCCATTTCTTACAACCAGATTAGTGACTGACAGAACTACAATCCCATTGATGGAATTTGCTATCAGTCATTTGATGGCTTTAGAGGTATTTGACAGTGTCTGCTCTGAGCTTGCAGTGACATTGTGCTTACTATTGTTTATCTTTGACAATGATTAGGAACAAGTTGGAAAAATTGCAATGAACTATAAATACCGAGCAACAAATTCACACATCTGCACAGATGAGCTTCATGCATGAACTTCCAAACTCTCCACAGATAAAGCTGTTGCTTCAGTAATAATTGGTTTATATTTGGAACCCAATCTGCCTCAACAGCAGATTTAACAAAACAAACTACAAATAAATGTTATTCAAGAAGCTTCACTGGACCAACAACTCTTGTAGAAAGGTTTATCTTTGTCATTATCACCAACTTCTTTATCCAAAGATCATTCACAAATTCCAATAGTACAACACAGCCTCAAATGACCAACATTCCCCCAGATTCATCATGGCTACATTTCTTTTCATCAGTTTTCCTTTTAGTGATAAATTTATAATATTGTGACACTTGTGTAGCATATTCAGGAAATAAAGCGAGATAGTGTCCAAACAGTTACATTCTCATTATCCTCCCATCATACTACTAACATTATTTTCGAATTATAAACAATATTATCGCTCGAGTCTTCGAATTGTTTCAACGCCATTCACATATCGCATATACCGTTCTCAATTGACATCTAAGCTGAAACACATCAGCATTTTTTGCTTACAAATACATCGAAGCAATAATGCATATCATACTTGCATCCTATACTGCTTTTTTATAAATCCAATTGGCACGTTAGTTTGTCTTTTATAACATATAGAGGTGTCAAATATCTCAAAATTATCCATATTTTGCCAAAAACTATGTTAGAAATCGTCCTCGTCTCTGTTCACATCATATCAGTCTTCTTATCCAGTTAGCTCGACGCCTCACTTCTACCTATTGTCTTCATCATTCGTCGAAGTACTCCAAGATTGAGAAGGGTCTCTAAATTTTTTTCTTATCTCGGCGGGTTATGTAATAAGACATACTGTAACAATAACAACAGTACCCTCGTGTTTTCCTACCAATTATAAACTATATTTATAATATTCACTATTTCGTTGTTATGTAATATACCATTATCAATTACAAAACAAAGTTTTTTTTCTAACATCAATCCAATATTGGGGGCTCACACGGCATCGATTGTCACTGTCACACTTCTGTTTTGATTTTCTACAACCGCATCGGCCATCAGCGCTCGATGCAACCCCGCTGTACTTTGGGCTCTTACCGTCTTTCTCAATGTTACTTGTTCCTGTGGTATTCAGGGAACTCAGCTACTTCCAATAAATTCAAGTCATTGCCTTCACAAGTAACATTCAAAATCCAGACACATCCTAGCCGATACTTTTCATTTGTTTCGATTGATAATAATGTGTCGATCGATATGTGGAATTAGGACAGTGACTATAGATTCAATTTGAAAGTCCGATTTTCCTTTCGGGAGGAGCCGATCCGTCCCATAATTCTGCATACCGAGTTCTATTACTACAATAATCATATAATACCTGCCGCAATTTAAAAAACCCCCCCCCCCCAATAAAAATTTTTTTCTATCATATTCTTTTTAGTAACAATTGTGAGCATTATGTTTATTTATTTTTGATCTGGGGAAGACTTTTGTCTGTAGCCGTAGCCGGTGACGTTTTTGGAAGACGACTCTTATCTAATGAAAGTGGAGCGGATAACATGTTCATTAAAAATATGCACTGTGGTCTTGCATTAGTGTTACTATACCTACCAAACTTTTTTATGGCCGAATCTCGTTATTCTTACCGGTTAGACTGCATATCAATGTCAAGCATAATATTTTTAATACCTCAACCATCAAGTTTATTGTATCCGTAAATTACAGTATCAATATATCCTATTATCAGTTATTTTACGCTCGTATTTAGTGATGAAAAACACTCTAAGATCTATTCTCGAATTGAAAGAGCAAGTGCTAAAAAAGATTTAATGCCAGCTGCAATCTTCCAGATAATAACGATTAGTTATCAAGGAGCTTCTACACGATGTATATCGTCTTCATTCAGACGATGGTTAATACTAATAAAGGGGAATTAATTACTAACTTACAAAATTGGAAGGGCACAATAAATTATTGCCAAGTATGCCTGAAAGCAAACAATAATATACGAAAAGGTATAAAACAAATAATAAAAATTCCCAAAAATTTACTATTACAAAGTCTGATATCTAAAAATGAAAACCATGCTAACAAATTACATACGTATTCGTTCCACCCTCTAACATGATTGAATAATGGACAATAATCTTTCCAGGTCAATATCAGCATTCATAATAATCACTACGTGTGCGTGGCTCCTGGCGTTTGTCGTGCCAGCGTTGTTGGAAAGAATAGACGCAGGTGGTGTTTGAACTAATGTTTGAGGGGGTAGATAATAAATCGAGGGTGAAGTGGAATTGGTCAAATTATTGTTTCCAACGTATCCGTAAGGTGTGGTATTCATCAGTTCATTTCCACCTGTGTAGACGTTATTATTGTCGAGATAGCCGGTACCAGTAGAGAAAAAAGTTTGACAGAGAGGTTGATGGGATATTTTATTGGGATCATGATAGGAATAGATGTCATTGAAGTCACTAATGGGTTGATTTATGTTCGTGTAACCCGAGTCCATAAGAATTGTTTGATTTAACGGAAGACTGTTTGTATAGTTAGAGTCCGTCTTATGTATCTGATCGGATGGAATGTTGTATATATAACTTTCGTTAATTGATTGGTTATTAAAACCAGCCATATCATATGTATAACGATAAGACATGAAAGCTTGGAAATTCGACAGATGAATGAGCATGGTGTATTTATAGCCATAAATATATCAGATATATTTTTTAGAGCTGTGTCTGTGTATTGTTTGACAAGTGGCTTTGTCTGTGTAACTATACAATCACCATTCTTGATAAGTCTTATACTATCGCTATTGGTAAGAAGTCATCGGTTTCTTTCCTATAACCTTTGAGTCACATAAATGTCTTAATAGATAGATTGTAAAGTCTCCAATTTTGTGAAGAATATCGGAGCGCACCGATTATATTCCGGAAGATTGTAAAATCCGAAACCAGCCGTCTTATGCATTAAACGCTCGATATTTGTCAGATGACAAGTCATGTCTAACAAAGAAAAGCGAAAGCTTTGTGGGAAATTTGGCTGTGTGTTTTACCCGCATATAGCGACGTTAGCGTTAAAAATGTTATAGACTATATTAATATATTCTTAATTACATACAGCTCGGCGAGTTCCGCTTAGTCAAATTAAGTTGAGCTCTTTCTTTGAAACGTTAAGAGCAACCTGTTTTACTGCAGAGCTTTGACGTACTTCTTTGGCTACCGCAGTGGGTTATGCTAATAGCGTTACTTATCTGGGGGGGGTTTAATTGCCATAAACGATTAAGGAGAGTATAAAAACCTCGAATCTTGATTTCATTGGTTTAATCTAAATGAGGTAATTCTAAAAAAAGATCATGTATATAGTGTATATTAATATGGTGTATGTAATTTGCGTCACTATGTAATCCCGGATTTACACATTAATTTGCGCCTGATGTCCCAAAAACGTAATTTACATATGAAATTTGTAATCCTATATCTGTTTGTTGATATGACGATAAGCTACGATTATGTTAATTAAGACATTCAATATTTTAAGTCAGCGTTCTTCCTGCGTTTGTTAAGTTTTGTGTGCTACAATTTTAAAGTTATCGTATTATCTACACATCCATTCTCCACTTTACTATCTATATTATTCTTGCATTACAGCCTCCTTACTAGAGTATAGCTATGTAATTGAACTGTGTGCGACGGACTCTATCAATAATTGAATAATATCTAAATCAAACTTCCTGCGTTTGCCAGCTTCCTCAATAAAGTATAGCACTTCACTTCTTTAATCGACAAAGACTATTTGTCACTAAACTGTAAGATTGCACCGTATTACTAGCAATTATTTAAGATTATTTATCGACAGTCTACGTCATATTACTATAAAGAATAAATCGTATGATGCATGCGATATACCTAAGTATTGTCAGCAATTGTTTGAAGAAGACTATTTATCAACAGTCTACATCATATTAAATACTAATAATCGTACGATGCAATCAGTTTTCTGTGGGATCAACAAGCCAATATGTGTGCACAACATATCAAACATGTGATCGGTGTTCTTTGATTGTTGAAACATCTTCTGATGTCATCTTCCAAGGGTCTTATTGCTTTATGTGGTTATCATGGTTCAAATGTTCTACGTATATTAATATTAATATGTCTGGAATGATATACCAATCGAAATGAATTCATGATGAAAGTGTGATAACGCAATTAACGATGATTTGAGCAATATAGATGAGGCGACGGATGATGAATATGCTAGTTAAATGTGTTAACCCGAAGTGTCAACCGGATAACAAAATCCGATATATTTATATAAACAATTACATGTATATCGTACTTTCTCTAACATCCTTGAATAATAGACAATAAATTTTCCAGGTTAATATCTGCTTTCATAATAATTACTATGCATCCATGACTCGTAGCGTTCGTCATCACGCCAGCGTTGTTGAAACGAGTAGAAGTATATGGCATTTGACTTGATGTTTGAGGGAGAGAATGATGAACCAAGGGTGAATTGCAATTACAGTTCATATTTGAATAGTTGACCACATTTTCATTGTTTCTGATATATCCGTAACTTTCGGTATTCAACGATTCATTCACACCCATGTAAATGCCGTTATGGTCGAGAGGGCCGATATTGGAAGGAAAAGAATCTTGACCGGGAGGTTGGGGAGGCGTTTGATTGTGATGATAGGAATGGATGCCGTTGTAGTTCATAACAATCGGTTGATCCATGGTTGTTTGATTTAATAGAAGGTCGTTTGTACAGTTAGAGTCCATACTATTCAGCTGATCAGATTGAATATATTTGACCACATTTTCATTGTTTCTGATATATCCGTAATTTTCGGTATTCACCGATTTATTCACACCCATGTAAATGCCGTTATGGTCGAGAGGGCCGATATCGGAAGGAAAAGAATCTTGACCGGGAGGTTGGAGAGGCGTTTGATTGTGTTGGTAGGAATGGATGCCATTGTAGCCCATACTAATCGGTTGATCCATGTTCGCGTAACCAAAGTCCGTAATAATAGTTTGTTTTAATGGAAAGCCGTTTGTATAGTTAGAGTCCATACTATTCAGCTGATCGGATTGAATATTGTATGGATAGCTTTCGTGATTCGATTGGATATTGAGACCGGCCATATCGGAAACGATAAGAGATAACACAGTTCTTGGTTTGAGATTCGATGGATGATATTCGAGGTATATATACCAGAGTAAATTTATGTGTCTTTTATTTATAGAATGCTCCACTTCCTAAATTAATCCTAACAAAAACGACGTGTTATAATTCCTAATGATGTCAAGGTAACAAAAAAAAAGATGGTTTGATTGGGGTCCACCGCTGACTGCTGCAAAGTTTCGTTTTTTGATACACCAGGAGTTTCGTTTTTGCAACACCCCAAATTTTGGTTTTGTTTTTGATACGTTTTTCCCAATACCCAAATTTATCCGAAATACCATGAGCTATTAATAGTGATCGTAACGTTGTCAAGCCAGAGTTCTATTTCCTAGCTTCAGACCTTGTCGTCATCTTCCAGTTCTCAAATTTCCAACGGAACTACAGCAGAGGCTCCTGTATTGATCCAAAGTCCATATAAATATTCTGCTAAAGGATTGAAGAAGCTCATAAATGACTCTTGACTATTAGCTTCTCAAGAATATGTTCTAGTTAGCGTATCTTGCCCATAATTAATCATCGATAGTTTTGATGTCACTAATGCGTAGGTGTCTCATTCATTTTCTAACTATTGAATAAATTTAATGAAATATTTATTTGCAAGACATTTCAATTTGAATAGATTGAAATACAAATATGTGCACTTGCCGAATGCTACTTGGGCTCAATGTCTAGCACTTTGGCATACCACGTTTACTATTAATAGCTTCTGGGTAGTGACGAAAGCGTGACTTTTGCTGCAGTCAAAAAAGTTGGGGTGCTTGCAAAAACGAAACTCCTGGTGTATCAAAAAAACAAAAAAACAACGAAACTTTTGCATGATTGCGATATAATCATAGCATACAGTGCACTTGTCTATTGGCATACTGTTGGGACCAGCTCACTTATGCAAATAGACATATTCACGATATGATTTATATAGACGTTACGCTAGAAGATAATGGAAATCAGAACAATGGGAAAGACAAGTTGCCTGTTATTTCTGTTAACAAATGATTAGAAGCCCTATCTAGGGACTGTTCTGGCGAAGTTAAAAAGTCGACTAATGTAAAGAATACCATGGAAAAACAAAGAAGATGATTTTGTTGATCTTTCTTGCATGCATACGTTTGATGGGGGTCTAGACGTACCGGATGCAAAAGCATATGATATGCCACTAGTTAGATTTCTATTGGATAATATGCAGAGTCAAAAGTATTCATTATGTGTACTAACTATATATTACAATTACAATACTACGGGCGCTGTAAACAAAAAAAAGTTCCTATATCAAATAGTATGAGTCAATTATACAGGTAGGACAAGAAACCCAGATTACGAAATTGTACATTACAATGGTGCGAATCATAAGACAAAATTTATAATAATTGAAATCAACAGGTTTGTTTAAAAAATTAGTATGGAATGTGTTCACCGTTACTTTCTGTAACAAGCGTTATTGACCGTACTAACCCAATTAGGAATATTCCCATAAAACGTCGTATTTTCTTCTCTTAGCACTACTACAGAGATTTTCTGTTGATTTGTTAAAAAGGGCCAGTCTATAACTTCAGACGCATTATCCTAAAGACAGTTTTTAGCGAGGAAGCTAGTATGTTTTGGGTCGTTGTCTTGTTGAAACCGCCACTCGTTTCTTAATAAGTCTACAATGTCTCCGGAATATGTCTACATGAATGTTTGTATAAAACTGTTTACCCTTATGCAGAATCCTATCCAAGCAAAGAGCTTCGTTTGATACTTTGACATAGGGTAATAAATAATTTTGCGTTTATGAATTTTTACACCATTCCTAATGTCTTTGTCCCTCAACTGCTGTATAACTTGGCGATTAGTCTAGATGTCATCGTTCTAATTGATATTTCTCGAAGAATGGTGAAGGAATTTAGGAATAATATTAGTGAAAAATACCTATAGACAAGCAGTTCAGATATAACTTTACAATTTACATTGTTTAAATCGACCTAAAATTGGTGGACTAAATGTTGAGAAAATATTCCTGCTTTTTTTGTTCTACACTGTATTTATATACATCACGTACAGCTATTTTCTATACACTATTCCACCATGTTACTTACTAGCAACACGCTATAAAGAAACCACTCTGCTTCTAATATATATTTTCGGGAAGACACATAACAGCCTTGATCGTGGTCAATAAACAGAACATTTCGTATCAAACAATATTAAGGAAGAAAACTCACGTACTATCAACGTTACCTAAAATTACTAGTAAGTATAGTAAAATTTTTATTTCTGAAATATCTACTGTTAGAATTTACTACGTAAAAAACAATAATTTTGGTATCGTTTTGAAGCTAATTGATTATATTTTCAAAAAAAATCAAAACAAAAAACGAAGATATATTTAGTTTGTGATAATGTAGAGCTTTATTGTCTAACTACGGTTAACCGCTAGAGCTAGTTTTAACATATATACCAGGCCAGGCAATAAAGAGCTTGGTCTAGGATATATTTAGTTGCAGTTGAGCATATCGATGCTACACATGATTTTTATATATTTAGCATAGATACGCCCACACCATCGAACTGCGAAAACTAAATATAATTCATGGTGCTCGGCGTTGTTCGAAATATGCTACAATAAACCTTATTGATTTAAAGGGAATAATGGATTTAAAATGTGAAAATTACCAAAGACAAATGTAAAAACAAGTTATCTAAGAAAATGTAAGGTGCGTGGTCACAAGGAGATGACATAGGAGACGAGGTTAGAAGCCGTATGGCTGTTTGGGTAAAATATGTACTAGGACTTCTTCTTTTTTTGACAATACTAATACAATCAATTAGTTTCAAAATTATTATCCTTACGTAGTAAACATTGACAGTGGAGATTTTCGGAAATAACGATAGTAAATTTTATTATGCTTACTAGTAAATTTTACAAATCATCCGCTATGTAGTCGATAACACTCATTATTATTACGCCAACTATAATCCAACATACGGTTTCTCTCACTTTATCAACACACGGAAATATAAGATTAGTTAGTAGATAAAAGGGTGTGAAGACATATTGTCACGAGCTAATAGCTCCTTCGGCAATAGAATGAATTTGAATATTATTTTTCAGGATAAAGTTTTGGCATTTTCTTGTGTTCCGAATTGGTCACTTGTAATAAAGTAAATTTGATAATTTGGAATATTAGACGCTGTATATAAGCTATACTGACTGCATCATTGATGGCAAACGTAAAGGGCGAAAACTAGAAATTAGCAATTAGGAACGACTCTCATTACTGTTATATTTCCGACGCTTCGGTTACGATGTAACAAAAGACACTTTAACTCAAACCTTTTCCTGCTATTAGTGCGCGTGTAATGTACATTTGGTCGTTTTCTGCCTATAGTCGTAATGTCATTTCTGAACGCCGATTGGCCCCGAAAAAATATTGAGTAAAGGGCGAGTGAGGAGTCAATTTATAACAGCAACGTAAGCAATGTTTAACAAATTATTGTTATAGTAAAAAAATCCCTCAATTTATTGGATAAATTTGATACAATAGACAACTATTAAAACTAAGCATTATTGCAGGAACTAAAAAGCTACCAATCTTCGTTTGATTTCTTTTTTTTTCTGCGCTGGCTGTTAAGTTTTTTAAAAGATAAACTTCAATTTTTTGCTTTGTTGGATATAAGCCTTTATTCCCTTTGCATATTTAGAGCATCCAATGTGTTAATAATAACAACGTTTAAAATATTTTCATCACTGTCATCTCCAGCGATCGAATTATCCTAATTTTGGCATAAGGTCAATAATTTCGGCATTGTCTTCCTATAGCGAATAGAAAATGAACAAAAAAAGAGATGTGTCACTCAGATTTGCTAATTTAGTCGACCGTTATATTAAATGTTGGTAGATTCCGATACTTTTTTCCAATAAGTATTTTTCCAAAAAAAATGTCGTTATACCGGTATAACGAAAATTTATGTATAATGTCGTTACATCGAATAAATAATTTTTTTGTTCTATCGAGACTCGTATCACACCATTGTTTATGTAATGTTATCGAAATAAAATGTACTTATTATTTCAAACTGGGTCAACCCGATTTAGAATTAGATCAAATTGTAATTTGGGGTCAGAACATATAAATCGTTGAGAAAATTTAATAGTACGGTATATCGTCTTTATTCAGAAATAGTCAATATTAATATTAATAGAGAATGGCCAACTTAAAAAAATCATCTACCCTCAAAGAGTATGAATAAGTGTAATCGCTATTTCTACATCCAAGGAAACCGATAGAAAGCAAGCAATAAGGTATCTCAGTTCGATAAACAATGAAAACCCAAAATTTACTAATACCAAAAATCCGATATATATATAAAATAAATAAGGTTAAACGGACAAATTACGTGTACTTGTATATTCTTTTTTTTTATCATTGAATAATAGACAATAATTCTTCCAGAGTAATATCCGCTTTCACAATAATTACTGTGCGTCTATGACTCGCAGCGGTTGCCATCGCACCAGCGTTGTTGGAAGGAGTAGAGGTAGGTAGTGTTTGAACTAAAGTTTGGGGAAGAGGATAATGAACAGAAGGCGGATTGTAGTTGGCCAAATCATAGTTTATAGTTGAATAGTTGACCATATTTTCATTGTTTCTGATATATCCGTAATTTTCGGTATCCAACGATTCATTCACCCCAATGTAAATGCCGTTATGATCGAAAAGGCCGATATCAGAAGGAAAAGAATCTTGACCGGGAGGTTGGAGAGGCGTTTGATTGTGTTGGTAGGATTGGATGCCATTGTAGCCCATACTAATCGGTTGATCCATGTTCGCGTAACCAAGGTCCGTAATAATTGTTTGATTTAATGGAAAGCCGTTTGTATAGTTAGAGTCCATGCTATTCAGCTGATCAGATTGAATATTGTATGTATAGCTTTCGTGATCCGATTGGACATCAAAACCGGCCATATCGGTATCGAGCGAGTATAAGCAACGATAAGAGATTGGGCAAAACCTATTATAAATGCGAAAAATGCGCGAATGGTGCGAATGTGTGCATAATACGTGGAATAGTATATTATTCAAAGAGCTTGAAAGGGAGGGGAGAGTGAACAACGAAACAAAGTTCGATACTATTCAAGACCGGGGGGGTGTGTATATATATGGATATTCTGTGTAGCACAACTATGGGTTATACAATATTTAGAATTGATATTATTTCCCCCCCCAAATGAGGAAATAACTGAGGTATGACTATTATTGGTTAACGTATTTGAATTTACTATAAAGAAACCACCTGATCGCGGTCAATTTTTAATATTAATGAAGAAAACCCATTTCTTTCTACAAATTCTTATAATCATTCATTCTGACGATATCATCCCAGTTCGCTATGTACTCGTGATTCAGCATACGACTCGCTTTATCAAATTCAATACCACATACGCAATTCCCAACGTTATCATTATAATACGTACAGTAAATCAACTCGCTCTACAAGCGTACACACTGTAATGCATTTATAATCTATCGCCGTAACCTAGTAGCATCATTGAAAGAAAAAGGTGGTGACGTTAAATTTCAAGATATCAGCGATAAAGCCAGCGAAGCCTGGAGAAAGGAGAGACAAGGAGTGAAGCAGTTCTTTAAATGCTTGGCTGTTATGGGGAAGATAGTGCAACAAACAGTGTGCAAACTTCATATCAATATAAAAATCTAGTCTGCCATGGCATGATGGTAAGGTTAATGGGCATTTTACTGGGTCTTGCATTCACAGTTCGGTAAGACTGACTAATGAAAAAGAATTCGTTTCTCATAGGCATTTTCTCGTTCGTTGATTTATTTTAGACGTTCTAGACCGTCGAATTGTAATCCTATCAATGAATAATTCTACGAAACAAGCTGGTAGATACGGTCTGTGGGTTTACAGTAGAAAGTGTGTTTAAACCTATTATTAACGTTGTAGGATTTAAAATTTATCCCTCCCTGATTATGGTATGCTTCAATACTTACGCGAAAATTTACTAGAAGAATTTTTTTACTTCGAGTAACTTTATTTAGCAATTCGGCTATCTGAGCATAGTAACAGTTTCGTATGAATAATGACGTTCGTCTTCTATCTGTTGCTTCATCATTAGATAATACAAAATTAACGCCTACGTCTGATATTGTGAAGGATTGACCACCCATGGCAAATAAGGCCGAAGTATATCGAATGCTTCTGGTTATCGCAATGTCTGTGTTCGGAGGCAGTTGATATCACTAATTACTGATATTTCCCGAACGATACGGTATGGAAAATTTCTTGTCAGATGCCAACTATACTATGTAACTGGGTATTTACTCCTAATATAGACGGTGAACTGGTCCCAAGACATTTTGACGGTCCGTTTATTGTCAACATTGGTACTCTTTACTCATTATTGTGAATGTCCTGAAAATATTGCATGCTATAATGATGGCATATGATGAAAGCAGCGGCATTGACCTCTCTGAGATTGCCGAAAGGAAAGCGTATAGACATCGTATGCAAACGTACGTGGTCAAGAACAAATACAAGCATACCTTATAATCTAGCAATCTCACAGAGATCTATTGCACAATGCTCCTTAATAATAGTAAAACAGTCCCCAGTTGTTACATTGGTTTTTTGCCTATTACGTCTTCTCCATGTGTCTTTGACGTTCTGTTGATGATGCTTACAAAAAGCATATTCGGGATACGCAATGGTCTTGTTAAGATGGAGGATCCATATTGTCCATTAGTATGGAATGGGTTGATGAGTTGTTTGAATTATGCAAGAATAAGAATTCTTATATTAGACAAATCCACCGAGTAATCTGATACCCTCGTTTTTGACGTTTATCATCGATGGGGTTATATAAGTGTGTTCCCTCGATGTGCTTCGATTAAAAATGGCTCATGGTATAATTAGACGACGGACTGGTGGCTGCACAATCGCACAAAAATACTACTTTTCAACAGCGCCTTGTGCAGTTGTAAGCGTATCATGCGTGTGTGTTTACATGCGTTCGCAAGGATGTATCAAATACTGGATCAATGTCTTTCACATCCTACGGTACAAATCTGTCTTTGTTGGATTATGAGTAGCCGAACGTCATCTTCCGCGGGGGAGGGGACTTGTTATTTCTAGAAACAAGACGTTCTTCCATACGATTCTATATTGTGACGAGACCGTAATTGGTTATGAAGTTCTGATACTCTTATCCTCGTCTCGCTGAAGAGTAGTTCATGTTTGCCCATGAAAATTATTCTGATGTGGAAGCAAACGATTAAGTTGTGTACTAATAGAATGAGGACATAGAAGATGGTATGGTCTTAAAATACAGTGAACCCTCTCCAAAAGCACAATATTTTTCCTCTCTAAATGCAAGCTCTCCCCTGTAAATGCAAACCTCCGTAAAATGCAAGTCATGACTGATTTGGCCATATGGTCCCAATGCATTGCATTTAGAGAAGGTTCACTGTACCTACTTAGTATTAGCTCTTTAACGCAAAGCATCTCCAAGACGTTACCATACTCGCATTATACAATACTTTGTGACTGAAACGACCGATACCTGTTTTCAGCATCCATAATTACGTTTTAAACAAGATCCAAAGGTGACCGTAAATCGACCTTATTCTTTGAACCAAGACCGAGTAAACAAACAGTAATGTTAGAAGTGAGTCTTTTGTAGGATTGCTATTGCTGACTGTCGGTGATAAAATGCAAGCAGGAGTCGAAAAATGGTATTCTAAAAATTTGACAAAAGTGGCGGGTAAAGATGATAAGAATGTGAACATAGTACAGATGGCGGAAAGAGCGAGTAGCAACCCAAATAAAGCCTTATCAGCGATTTTTACTCGAATGTATTCAAGCTCTACAACTGACTAACCCATATATGAGTATTGCGTGATTCCACGACGGCTCTCCATCACTACTCTTCACTTGCTCCGTTCGTATGTGAGCTGACCCTAAAGTGAGACGGGTTGCAGTACTATATACGTACGCATATCTTCTTCCAAAACTGGGCGGTTAACTTTTGTTGTTGCGCAGCATTCTATGGAAAGTTGTTTTAAGATTTGAACGAAGGCAAATGTGTTTACAGGGAATGAGATTCAAGAAGGCAATGTGTTTACATAGGAATGGAGATTCAAGAAGGCAATGTGTTTACATAGGGAATGGAGATTCAAGAAGGCAAATGTGTTTACATAGGGTCAAGATTCTATTGTTTGCGTCGACAGTCAAAAGTCCCTTCTGCAAACATATACATTTGAGTCACGCTGGTATTAAAATAGCGGGACTGTATAAATGTTACCAAAGCAAAAGAGCACCTGATATTAAAATAGTGGGACTGTATAAATGTTACCAAAGCAAAAGAGCACGCTGATATTAAAATAGCGGGGACTGTATAAATGTTACTAAAGCAAAAGAGCACCTGATATTAAAATACTAATCAATTCAACTAATGTAAAGCTATATAAATAATAACAAACAACAAAACATCATAATACAATATACAACAAATCTATTACAGACAACTAACGGTTGTTATTATACACTTGCTATTCCATATACAGTGGTTAGCTGTCTATAATAGATTTTATACACTTGCTACCATATAACCAGCAAACTTGGTTGTCATCTACGATGTAATAGATTTTATACACTTGCTATTGTATGTTATATACATAATATCTGACATAAAGGCAGTTAATCTTAAGCACGGACGGATGTTAATACATTATAACTAACAATAAAATAAAGTATCAGAGATTCTATTTAAACATTTATATTGCACTATATTAATATGTAATGTTTATTCGTTTTAAACTAGTTTGTGTATATTTAATCCAACCACACATATTTTTGTTATCTTTCGTTGATTTATTTATTGATGGATGGGATGAATTAATTGTATACTATCTATGCGTGAAGTGACACATCATATTTGTAATGTCGACCACTGTATAAATACTGTATGTTATATTGTATATTTTATTCTATGTTACTGTTACCTATTATGTGACATGATATACAAATACATTGTATTGTCATATATATAAATTACGCTGTCATAGACACGTCTATATATAAAGTCGATTCATCCCTCTACGAATGCAAGACACAGCAAACGTGCTTTCCATCAACTGTCTGATAAAAACATGTCCACTCCTGTTCCGATTAAACCGGCTACCACTTTGTTCATTGATCAATCTCATACATCTTCTAGCAACACACCTGCCACTCTACTCACTCTTTTTGAAATCAGTCTCTTGATCTACCCACCCTACATTCTTACTCTCTGCCTTGACGTTCTTCTCGATCCTACATACAATCAACGCAAAAGCCTTCCTCGTTCTCAAAATTCATGGATTCTTTTCCGTAAAGATTTCGAGGGTCGACTTCGGGCACAATTCCCTGATAAATCATTTACCATTCACGAGGTCTCGAAGATTGCCGGCAATCAATGGAAGGTTCAACCTGGCTTGGTCAAAGCGTACTTTGGCGTCCTTTCGAAATTGGCCCAAGAGCGACATAAGCGCGCGTATCCTGATTATGTTTACAAACCAAGAAGAACTAAACAGAGAAAAAGGAACGGGGAATACTTGTTCAAAAATATGAACAAAGATACGTTTACGAGCCGTCAAAATAACAGAGTGCATGCCTACGGAACTATCAGAGATACCAATACTATTCAGAACGTAGATGAATGCTACCGAGTAAATGAGAGTAATGGAAGCATGGATGACGTGAATACCGACGAACGTCTTGTGTGTGAGGCGCATAATGACCCTTGCCTTGAGAGCTCATCCCAGGAAGACAATAATGATATGTGTCATGATGCATCATCTATTCAAGTGCCTAGCTCAGATAACGTTTACAACGACACGACTGACATCGACAACTCGTCAATTTATCTCGTCGATCAAACGATGCCATACTCCACTTACGATCCTTTCACTTTTCCTACCCCCAATCTTTTCTCAAATACCAATATGATGGTATCCGCTCCATCGAACCGCACATATGACACGGACTTCTTTAATGTCAATGCGCAGCAGACTGACAATAACGGACAAACGTGGCCATACGATATCAACGGGTATAAAGAGAGCATATCCTGTTATTCGATAATGTATGATAACAATGGTATGTTTATCAATGAATAAGAAAATAGCTGTATCTGTAACCAAACTTCTATTGTAATTGTAAGCTAGTTGTATGTTATTATGTAATAAGATGTTGGAAGTGTTTTAATGTGTATATTTCGAATTTTGTACTCTTAAATATAGACCTAAGCCTAGTCCAATTTATACATTTTAGATATGATAAATTTCTATGCGTATTCTAAGTTGATAAGGGATATATTAATATTGTATTTGTTACTTGTTCTGATATTATTAAAAATAGATGTCAATAAAAATATTATTAGATTTTAAAAACCCACCCGAGTCTTTTTACTTGTTAAATGAGATACTCTTGACTATATTGCATGAGTTTGATAGCCATCGCTGCATATAGTACCGAAGATATATCTACAAATAGCTACCACCGTTGTCATGCAAATGCTGAAATTGTTTACTCTATGGGGCACAAAGATTCGAGTGCTCAGTGGCTCCTTGTTTTCTTTCTCCGATTTGTCTCATTAGCGCATATTTTTTTTTCTTAATCAAAGAAGAAGTTAAGCTCTTTACGAAGAACTGTTCATACAGATTGTGTTCAATTAGTGCTTTAAAATAAGTCGGGTGATGAATAATATATATATTTAGTATTTGGTCTTGACCAAAATGGGGGTAGGCTAAAGCGGAGCAGATTCTGTGCCACAGCTGCAGCAGATCGCCACAATCATCACAAGCGCCACCACACTTTTGGTATCATGTGATATCAGATCACAAAGTTTCATTATTTGTTTTTCGAAAACAAAGTTTCATTATTTGTTTTTCGAAAACAAAGTTACGCGTTCGGTTTTAGATTACGATGATACATCAGCTTTAAC